>CM023203.3:3856758-3920435 GCA_004115045.4 Sinella curviseta
ATTCAGCATTCATGATTATTCATCAAGTTCATCTTTTCATTTTCATTTCTAGTACTGCATGATTCACTTTTTGCCCTTTTTTCATGAAGTCCAAATCAATTAACGCGCATACGTATTGGAACGTTGGTTGTGGTTGTATGACACATACGTTTATAATTTACAAATTGCAATTTGCAATCATTAATTTAATTAGATTCACGCGCTTCACTAAGGCGACTCAAACGTTTCAAGAAAGTGCTAATTGCTTATTGCAACAATTAGCTGACATTTTGTTATTATTATTGTAATATTTTCAATAATTATTGTTTTGCACAACGAAATATTTCGTTGCGGTTCTTGAGTTGTCGAGAGGACAAGGCTTGAAAGTTGCAGAAACAACGTGTGTTCATTAACTCAAGTTACCTGTTCCCAATAACCTCTCCAAAAGTGAAGTCAATCCGGGAGCGATCAAACCCAACTGCTTATCAGCATGAAGAAAGAAGTGGTTATCATCACGACAGAGCTGCACAGAAGGTTGCAGCCAGGCGGACCAGCGCACAATTCCCAATTCACCGCCCCATTTTACTGGATGCCTGAAACCCATCGCCATCAACCATTCATTCTACAACGGGAGGAGGAGCCTGTTCCAAATCCGACGACCAAGGGCTGGGGATGGAACAACGCGTCATACGTCAAGCTACCCTTCAGTAAATCTTACCACGGGTCCGCTGGTCCGAAATGGAATGATATTGTCAAATCCCTGGAAACTCTGAGAACACTTTCCCTAGCCTGGATCAACACTGACAATGCTACTGGCCAAAACTTGGCTGCTCCCGTAGACTGTTTTAGTCAAGTCGTTGGCAGCTACTGTGGAAAGGCCAAGCACGAGTGTAATTTCAGGGTTATCGCTGAGGAAGATAATTTAAGTCGATGTTTGATGCACGTGCTACCCGGCATCATTGAGCACGCTCTCAAACTGCCTGCTCGACTGGAGGGTCCGATCCCGATACTGAAAAAGGGGCGGAGTCACACGGTTTGTCTGACGAGGGATCTCGCCTGCAGTCTGCTCGCCAACGCCTTTCTATGCACGTTTCCGGAACAGGACGACGGGAGGAATCTGCCCTACTTCAACTTTTACCAGTGAGTCGAGTCATCAGTTTAAAAAAATAATAATTTTCATTCATTATCACTTGACTAATCATTATCCTGTTTAACGTAGGTTATTTGACTCATCTGGAGACCCCGGAAGAAGGCGAGTAAAGCAAGAAAAGCTAATGTGTATTCTCGACTACTTTTTCCAAATGTCACAAGAGCCCAGAATTCGTCCTAACTCCATCATCACGTTCGAGAGACGCTGCTACACGGGAAAATTCAACTGGGCCAAGTCAGCAGAAAAACTTTGCCTTGTGTCCATAATCGCAAACCAGAAACTGGAGGAAACGAAGGGAATGCTCCAAGTAGACTTTGCAAACAAGCAGGTGGGAGGAGGCGTGCTTAACGACGGCGCTGTCCAGGAGGAGATAAGATTCTGCATCAGTCCAGAGCTCATTTGCGCTCGTCTCTTCACCGAAACCCTCACAGACGACGAGGTGCTCGTGATAACCGGAACGAGCCAGTTTAGCTCGTACTCTGGCTACAGCTCCACTTTCAGACATGCAGTGTTTGAAAGAAGTCCGAATGGAGAACAACTGGACAGTGTTGGTCGACATTACACTCAAGTGGTGGCGATGGACGCTCTCCACTTCCACCCGAATGGAACGCACGTTCAGTACAAACCGGAAAAGATTGACAGGGAGCTGCACAAGTGCAACGTTGCGTTTACGCAGGGCAATCATTCCACGCCTGTCGCGACGGGAAATTGGGGATGCGGCGTTTTTAACGGCGACCCTCAGCTCAAGTTCCTGATCCAGTGGATGGCGGCCTCGGTGCACAAGCGGGACAGTCTTTTGTTCCACGCCAACGATGCAGCGCAGAAGCAGGATTTGGATGCCATGTCCAACTTTTTAATTTCGAATCAGGTAACTGTCGGCAGGCTGTACTCCATTCTGATGAAGTATGAGTCAAAGTCAACGGGATGGGGGCGGAGAACACCCCAGAGGATCAGCGTCTTTCAGTTTGTCGCAAATTGCGTTCATGGAGGGGGAAATTCTTGGACTTTTTCTAACCGAAATTAAATTATTCGTTTTTTGTTACGAGATGATTTGTTTAGTTAAGTACGTTTATGATATTGTTATTGCATGTTAGTATGCAAGCGTTCGGAAATAAAATGGCGTGTTAAATTACTTGAATGAAAAAATGAAAACATTCATTACAGTCGTATCTATTTATTATTACATAAATATGGAATGAATCATTAGTGGAAATACTGATGATTGAACAACCGCACTAGATCATTTTTTTACTGACTGACCACAAGATTTGTAAGCTTGTTTACACCGTTGCTCGCTTACGCAGAAGAATCCAGACGGTAAAGAAGAGCAATGAACCTACAGGAAGTAGCACGTGGAAATAAACTAATTATTTCCTGATAAAAAAATAAATTAGTAATAAGCATCATGATGACAAAATATGACGTACTCAGCAGTAGCGCCCCAGGATAGAACGTTAGCAGCGCAGTCCTGTAGTCAGTGGCCTGCTTCACAGGTTCTACAAGAATTGGCAAGTTTCCTCCAGCGTTGTTTATAATAAACAACGCTAATGCCACCGCAGTGGACTTGAAATTGGGTGGAACTAGTTCAACCTGAGAGGAAGGAAAAAGGTGACTGGCTCATTTCATTGAGAGTTTAATTAAATTATCGAGTTTAGTCATGATATTGCTGCCGTCATACTTACAAGAATGGCATACATCACGCCAAACCACATCTCAGACGCGATGATGGCAAAGAAGAGGGCGAGAAACGAGTAAGGCGGGTGGACGTATAGAATCGCCACTGTGAAAGGGGTCGAGATAAGTTGACTAGCTCCGAGGGTGAGTGGTCGAGCCGAGTTTCCCAAACGGTCTATAAGACTATCTGAAATGTATCCTCCGATAACACAGCCGAGGACTCCGCTCCCTATTGAAATAGAGGTGAGCCACCAGCCAGCGTCAAATTCGGGGTAGTACGTTTGGAAGTAGAGGGCGGAATTGTAGCCCCAACAGTAGCCGGCAGAGTGACGGATACAGGCTGCGACCATCAGAAGCACTATTTCCGGTCGGGTTACTATTCTTAGGAAGGCGCTCTTCATGCTTTCATCTTTCGTTGCTTCCTTATTGCCAGTTTCTTTGTTTTCTTTCATTTCAATGGAAGGTGAAGGGTTGTCTCCTCTGGGCTCTTTTACCGTTAACATGAAAATGATGCCGATGAGGATTCCGGGGATACCGCTCACGAGGAAACATGTTCTCCAGCTCTGCTCGTCAAATTGTAAAAGAATAAGTCGCAAGTTTCATACACACATTCAACAAAAGTTTGCGTAAATAAAAATTTCCAATTACCTGGCTGAAAAATGTCGTGTCGGTTATGTAGGACCCCACAGCAAAGGAACCCCCGTATCCGAAGTAAATACCCGAATTGAAAATGCCCATGGCAAGCGCTCGCTTGTGAATTGGGAACACATCTCCGAGCATTCCCGCTGCCAATGGAGTGCATGCAGCGGCCCTAAAAATTCAGATTAAAGTTGTAATTAGGAAAATCAAGTTGATAAGTGCGTAGTTTGTTGGAATGTATACCGACCCAGCAGCCAATGCCATTCTGAAGAGAACAAGATGCCAGTATTGATTAGCAAACGCAGTTCCAGCAATAGCCAATCCACCACCGATAGTGGCAATTCCGAGCAAATACACGCGATTCACCCTGTCGGCAATCACTCCCCAAATGACTCCCGCAGTTGTAAAGCATGCCATAAATGCAGGGCCGGCCAGGATCTGATATTCAAATCCGAGTCCGTTGTAATTCCAGTCGCAGGGTTTTACTTCTGTTTGGTTACCGCCTCTATCGACTTCCATACTTGCAGTAGCACACCTGAAATTACAAACCAATGGTAATTAGAGAACTTAAAAGGGAAATTAAACAATTAATCCAATCTCACGTTACCCCACTTCTGTGTTAAATTTCTCGCAAAAGTTCCACTGAGCCCTGGAGTTGCTCTGCAGATCCTGACGTACCAAACAGCTTTTCTCTCCATACCCGATATCCTGTGCCATTGACCTGCTCACGACGCCAATTAGAAAGTGACCTAGCTCACCCACCACGTATATGAGAGTTAAAAGTGGGAGTAGCAGCGCGGAAGAGTATGACCTTAGTGTAACCATTTTGTAGATAGCAAGTATTTTTGTTCTGTTCCCAAGAATTCAGGAAAAAATGTGAGTGGATATACCTACGACGACCTTGTCGTGCAGCTTGAAATTAATCCAACGAACTGTGAAATACTATAGTTTTATTGTATGTTTGTTGACGTATGGATTGTTGAAACTGAATCACCTCACGTGCTTTTTGTTTTTGGACACTGAAATATAAGCATCATGACATTATGATCACATTGTATCGTTTTTAACAAAAATTCAGATATCTTGTTGTTTGTCGCTATTCAACGTGTGGTTTGCAGAACATGATTTGTGGCGTTTTCAACCACATTCACCAAAAATTGTATAATCTACTCTGAGCTAATTGAGTACGTGTTATCAAAAAAAGTATGAACTGATCACATCATTAATTTCGTATTAATGACACACAAGTTTTTGGGTAATGTTTGTGACATTCTTCACACACGCACGTACATTTACTGTGACAATGACAAAGGCGTTGACTACATTGTGTATTTTTGCTCGTTTGTTAAAGAAAAAAATATTCACGAAATGGGGTCAGCGGAAAATCAAGACAAAAAATATGCGAAACAGTTTGTTATACAATACAACACTATTTCGGGATAATGAACATACAACGAACACAATGGCTTCACAATTGAAAGTTGATCAATGAGTATTAATCGAGGTGTCGCGGTTTTTATCTCCTGGAAATCTTGACTTTTTGCTGGAAGTGTTGTGATTTGGCCTAGATAACACAATGTTTATGTATGAAAGAAATTCAATTCTAAAATAAAATGCAATTTTGGTAGGTAATATTACTAAAAAACTAATTGTAAGATGTATTTAGCAATACATTGTTTATTTACATACATACGTTCTATTTTATGCAAGCTGCATAATCGTAACACACAGTTAGCGAAAACAGTTTTTTTTGCAATATTTGTCTCAATCTCATTTGTCCTGGCATATAATTATATTTAATTGTTTGTTAAGCATATTTAGCATTTTTCTCGAAATCAATCGTTTCACTCAAACGATTCTGGAGAAGAGTTCCTTTCTGAGCATAATTCTCTCTTCCCGAGCACCCTTCAGAACAGACCTGTTTTCTGACGCCCGGCGAGCCAAATACGGGACCACCTTCGCAAGCGGTCCATATGGCGTGGATTTGTGAACCTTGTACCCTGAATTAACTATATATTCGTTAAAAGAAAAAGTCAGTCATCATTTATTATCATCCTTGAGCTTGACTAGCACAATTAATTACTTTAAGAAAATGTAGAATTAAGCAAATAATTTACCTAGCGGGGTACTTAAGTAGTCAGCCATTCCATAAATCTGAGCGAATGACGCAATGTCATCTTTAGACGTGATCTTCAAGTTGGTCATTCTCTGAACTGCCAGTCGAATTGACTTTTCGTTATGACTGGCGATAAGCAAATGACCTCCAGCACTTCCGCTTCTCTTTTCTGTCAAGTATTCAAGCACCGTTTGGATGCAGCTGGAAATAGCAAAATAAAAAATAGTAATCCCAATAATAACAGTTCATTTTCAAAGCTTCATAAACCCATGTGCATTGTCTGGTCAGCGTACAGATTATAAGAGTCACTCGTGTCTTCGTAAGATTCGCAAACTGGCGAAGGAAGCCCATTTTTCTTAGCCAAGTAGCGTTCCCTGTCCATATAGGCCCCACGAACAATCTTGCCATACCAGTGGTTCCCGAGCAACTTTCCAATCACCTCCAGTTCGATGTCCACCGTTTTCTTTGCATCCTGTCATGTGTCACAATACCCCAATATTTAAGTTAACTACCTATTAAATGGTTCCTTACTTGATTGATTATTTAAAATAATCGCAATAATTGGAGTAATTACCTTGAGGTACCCTTGAATGGTGTCGCCAACAACGTAGCCCCTCCCATTATACTTTGCCATAAGCGCTAGGGAAATCGTGGAGATGGCCAGTTTGCACGAGTAAAATTCCGCATCCACAAGGACCTTCACTCCCAATTCACTTGCGAGGTTCACTGCGCAAAAAAATATAGATGGATTTTTAGAACTTAATTTAGCCAGTGTAAATTTTTTATATCATGCAAGAAATATGTACAAAAATCTTACCAAACCCATCAGCTCTCCTGATTCCATTCTCGAAATGCTCAATATCCTCCTTTGATACTCCACCAAGGAATGTCCAGGGATTGGCGCTGCCACTTTGGAACAACTTTGTGGACATTTCCTCTACGACCTTTGCCAGTTTGGATGTGTCATTCCAGCAAGGTTGTAATGCCTTATTGACCTGGTCCTGTGTCACCACACAAATGAAAAGAACGAAAGTTTATAACAAAAATAATGCATTGTTTGTATTTAGTTTACTAGTTGGGGTTGTATGCGTGTATGCACTTACTAGTGTTTTAGCTGGCATAATAGCTGATAGCTTTAGCTGGACAATTGGTTTGTCCTTGTCCATGGAAGAGGTCATCCGAGCAATATCCTTTAATGTGCTCACGTTTTCGTCGTAGACCTGCCTGCGTAAAAGGAAATGAAACAAAGCGAAGTCAATAATATTATGTACCTGGCTTTAGTACTTCGTCACTCGTAAACACACGCTTTAATCTTGATATCATTCTTACGCGGAAGCCTTCTCATCCTCAACGTCCTCTTCAAGAACGGGTGCGACCATCAGGGTGAGTCCGCGTCGATGGAGCAGATCCACAACCGTCTTCATTCTGGCCTCTTCGTCTCCACCGACAAACTGATCATAAAAAGTCTTCCGCACCATGTATTCCGCAATGTTGCCAAACTTCTTTGAAAATTCCAGCAACTGTAAATAGAAAATGCAATAATTTTTACAATAAAACCTTAATTTTGTTCTAACCGTCCCAACGACCACTTATGCAAATTAATGTAAATTACCTGAACACTCTTGTCTACCACTACGTCAAAGGAGCACATCCGAAGGACCAACATGGCTCTGAGAATTTCGAACGTGGACAAGTGGGAGAGTAGTCCCTTCTCATACTGCCCGAATTTCAGCCACGGAGCTATCGTTTTCCTGTAGTCTCCTATGTCATCTTGGCCATCCGAGCCCACAACCTGTTGCTTCGGAACATTGCCGTAATTACTACTCCTACTAATACAGCGGATGCTGAACTGAGGATAATAATTCGAATGAGTTAACTGATTGGTGGTGAGTGTGCCACTGCCACCGATAGAAAATCGGAGAGCCTGGAAGGCTCCTCTATTAATTATCATGGTGGGTAAGTGACGGAGTGATTTAATTCGAACAGAAATTAAAAACTGAGAATTATCTCACTGTTCCGAATTGGCAAGTTCTCAGCCTTTTCTTCCTGCTCATCCAATACTTACTGTGATTTTTTTGGCTAGAGATAAGCAGGTGGTGTGATCAAAAATGATTTTGTGGGCTTGCCACGAGTAAGCAGGTCACTTGTGTAACAATGCAATTTTGTAGAAGCACATGTGTAGGTAGACTAAGAATTCATGGCCATGTTTTCGAGTTTTAAAACTTGTTTTTGGACCATCTCGTTTCAAATGCAGATTTTTTTGTCGTGCTTATTAGCATTGACGGTACCGATATCCATGCATGCGGAATACGGCAGTAATGGTACCAGTTTTACAAAATGATGAAATAAAACAAGTCTGCATAGGTATTTTATTACGTAGCTTTGTCCTTTTGTTTGTCCGCATTATGTAATCGTTCGCATCTTGTTGTTGGTAACTGAGCACAATGTGAACTCTAGGTATTCGATGGGCGGTGATGTTCAGGTACCTTGAGACAATGGGATTGGCCAATTGGCTATTGGAACAGCGTTGATTTTGCATGTGACAAACCCACGTTATGTAATCATTGCATTGCAATTTGCAATGCATTGTAAATATTGAACTGCACTTAGGATCCTGGAAGGTGAAAACGTGTTTTAATGACAGCAGTAAAAGGAAGACCTCGATAAATATGAATTGATAGTTTTATGGTAATTACTTGAAAATGCATAGCCATAAAAAGGTGGGTCTCGCAGCGACGACAGCAGGGGCTTCCATTTCATTCATTGCCAAAATCCGTCAACGTAAATTCATTCAATGTTTTTTTACCGTAATTTTCATCTCAGATGGAGCACCAATATTAAATAGGCATTTACAGCCTTAATATTAAAAATGAATAGCATTTTTTATAGTGTGCTTATATGCCGGCAATAATGAGGATTAGTGATGAATGTATAAAAAAGCGGTTCTAAGCGAGAACGTCATCATGTTAGACATTCTACTCTAGAGCGTTAGCATTCCAATGAGTAGGCAATATGTACGTAATGACATAGCACCATATGTAACGGTCAAGTGAGTGTAAAGAAGGTGTTTCCGCTTTCCGGTCTTCCAACAGCGTCATAAGACAGTGAGAGGAAAATACTTGTCAAAAATTAACGTTTCCAATGAATTTCCACCATTTTACCAATAATCCAGCGTCATAAGTGCGTGTAAAGCTTTTGCATGCGCGTACCTCCACAAATATATAACACACGTAATTGATTCATAATATGTATGTACACCAATGCAATGCATTTTTTTACATTTCCAATAGACTTTCTTCCTATATCTCAATTTATATATCTGATCCTATCTGACAATGAAATGTAAGACATGTTTTATGACTATGATACTTCTGCGGTCATGAAGAACAAATCGTAGATAACAAATTACATTAATTAATGGATATAAATTATGATTACCGATACAGTAAAGATGTACAACTTACAGTTTGCAGCATGATGTGGGATTAAAAGCATAATATATTTTCAACAGACTTCGTCTCAGCTAATTTCCATCTTCCAGATCTCTCCAGTTGTCAACTGTCTTCCAGGAGGGAATGACTGTTGTAAAAATGAGTGGCTCATCTCTGCTTTGGTTAATGGCGACGGTTTTGCTCGTGGTCGCAGAAGGTCATCTCCACTTTAGAAGGGGCAGTCGGAGCAACAATGACGCTGAAAGTGGCACTGACGACGCTCCTAGCAAATTCATAGACTTGACTCATGCGTTTAACAACGACACTGCTGTTTGGCCAGGAAGGAAACTGACTTTTTTCACAGAGTTTGAGAGGCGGGATCAGAATGGGATTTGGTATGTAATTTTAACAAAAATCATTGCTCAGATGTTTAAAAGTTTGTATAAAGATAGGTTATATTGCAGGACCGCGTCGTATGGATTTTGTACGTCTGAGCATACGTCCACGCACATTGACGCTCCGTACCATTTCAACGAGCATGGAAGGCGACTCCACGAGATACCTTTTGAGGACCTCATCGACGTTCCTGGTGTCATGATTGACATTTACGAGAAGGTTCATCAGTTTAAGAATGGGAAGCTGACTGTTAATGCCAATTATGCGTTGACGAGGGAGGACGTTTTGGAGTAAGTTTTTTTTGGCACTTGTTGCTTGTAATTTTTAATTTACAGTTGGTAGTTCTGTTTCATTGCATCTTATTATCTTTAAAGGTGGGAACAGAAAAATGGGAGGATTCCCCAAAAAGCTGTGGTGTTGTTGCGAACTGGGTGGGATTCGCGGTGGGGCGACCCGAGACGATTCCGTGGGGAAAATGTTGACGCTGATGATCATGACATTCCAGTTACCACTCCAGATGCATCTCTTCATCATGAAAACGACAACGAGATAGTTCGTAATGATACACCTGGCGTTAGCAAGATGTTCTATGATCCGACAGAGTCCGGGATTAGCACGCAGCTTAGTTTTCCAGGTAAGATGATTACTTTGAAGGATTGGTAAGAGTATTCATTGGATAAAGGATGTGGGCTGTGTTGAAAATAAAATTCATTCCAATTCCACGTTATTAGCTTTTCACGAATCTGCGGCCAAGTTTCTCGCCGTGGAGCGAGCCGTTCGTGGAGTAGGCGTGGACGTTATCTCCATTGACCCTGGAAATCAGAACGTTGTAAGTTGTTGCTCACTGCTAAATAAATTACATATAGTTTAATGATTTGTCGCTAATGAAGTTCACTTATGTCATTATCTCCAGCTGTCTCCAGCTCACGTAACGTTTGCGAACAGGAACATTTACATGTTGGAAATGGTAGCTAATCTACACCAGGTGCCTCCTCGGGGATTTAATCTGTGGATGGTTCCGTTCAAAATTGATCGTGGCACTGGAGCACCCACTCGTGTCATTGCCAGATTGAATGAGTAGATGCATAATGATTATGTTATTTTATTGGATAATGTTTAACTTTACGAAGGGACAACATAATATCGTGTTGCCCCGATCGAAAGCACTTTTAAAAATTAATGACAAATTAAAGCAAAATTGATTCTTCATTCTATAAACTCGACATCCATACATCATTTGCCTAACATATTGTTACACATGACTTGGTATGCATACTTATTTCAAAAGTTGTTTTTTATCTCTGTTTGCTCTATTTTTATGAAAATGCCGAGATTCCAATCCAGAGCAGAATACACAGGGAATTTGTGAATACAATCGAATTACTCACAGAATCATTAATCATATAGTATTTCTGGTATGATGATGAAACATGGTACATGAACATGATTTCCTATTTATTAATTAGGATGTGATGTATTTGTTCATGCAATCATACGCAATTCTCAATGTGGCACATGAGGACCACCCGTAACTGACTCACAACAGGCAGTCAGTTTCACCTGAGCATGATTTTGGTTCGATAACGCAGTTTTTTAACCCCAGACTTTTTTCCAGCGAAAAATTGTCAAAATGCCTAGGTTCAATATCCTTCTTCATGCCTTTTCATTTCTTGTTTACTGCAAACGTAAGTATTTATGTATTGATTCATTAGCACATAAAAATGGTTAAAAAATTTCTCAAATTATCTTAAACCATTGATTTTTACAGAGATTACTGCTACTACTGTTACGCCATTAAACGCAACGATTAACGATGACCAGGATGACAGAGCCCGGATTATAGGAGGCGTTCCAGCCCAGTTGGGAGAGCTCAAGTACCAGTTGTCTCTTCGTTATTTAGGATTGCATCATTGTGGTAAGGTCTTAACTGCTCCAATCGCTGCACATATTGAAAATAATGCGAAATATTATGAAAATGGTAGTTCATTGCAAATATTTAAACAAATGTGTGCAGGGGCATCTTTGGTTGAAGTTTCGGATCTGCAAATTGCTTTGACGGCAGCGCATTGCGTGAGGAATGTGGGTCCGGATGAGCTCAGCTTGTAAAAGATTAATTGTACCAAAAAATATTAATTTATAATTATGATAAAAGAAATGTTAGCAGGTTATATGATTGTTAGGGTGGCTGGCGACGTGAGGCTGAGTGAGAGGAGCGGTACAGAGCAGGAGCGTCAAGTGTCCAAGATTGTGAGTCATGAGCGATTCAGCTCCAACTTGAGCGCATTCAGCTATGACATTAGCATCCTGTTTTTCGAACCGTTTGTGCTGAACGAGTTTGTTGGACCGATTCCGTTACCACCGGCTTTTGCGGAAACGAAGAGCAAGCTGGTTGGAAGTGGCTGGGGAGTGTACAACTCGGACGGGTTCATTTCTGACAATCTCACAAAGTTGGAAATTCCCGTTGTCGATTTGCAGACGTGTAGATACGCGTACGCTGGTGTGGTCAAGGAATTTTATAATCATTACATTTGTGCTGGGTTCAACAACTCGAGGAAGGATTCGTGTAGAGGGTAAGGAACGTGATACGATAAATGGAAAATGATCATAAGCATTTTACATTCAGTGTTTTTTGGAATAGGGATAGCGGTGGTCCGTTGAGAAGTATGGAGGAAGGTTATCTTGCGGGGATTATCTCATGGGGTGTGGGTATGTCTGTTGTTTATCATATCTTTCACCATTGTTGCGATTCAATTTTCATTCTCGTTTTAAAATGATTTTGTTCGGATGTTTTATAGGTTGTGGTAACATAAAGTATCCAGGTGGGAAATTTATATGAGAGTTTCTCATTATGATCTGGAAGATGTGAAAATGAACTGCATTGTGATAATAATTGGCTTTCATTGAAACTGCTCTATGATCTCAGGTGTGAACACAAAGGTATCATATTTCACGGATTGGATAACGGACCAGGTTAAAACGCATAAAGGGGATGACTCCAAGGAGGATTCGGACGAGGACAATGATGGAAACAAGAGGCAACTTGTCGCTGCCAGAAAAACTAGACACAGAAGCTTATTTTCTTAATCCTTTGTTGTTTACTACTTATATTGTTAATTAGATTTATATTCTACTTTGTTTAAAATAAACTAATCTTTAAATCTGGATGGTCACGTCACGTCCTTTTATTAATGCATGCTACATTTTGTGACCTGATAAGCCAAGTACATAAAAATGCATACAAAATGAACAAAGACCGGAGAACTGGCTCTACAAATTGTGTGCATCACAATACTCGTTCGTGTACGGTTGTTGACGAAAGTAGAAAATAGATAGTGTCATCATAACATAGCGTTATGATTGCTCGTTGCTGCATACTGATTAATTTTAGTGTTATTAATAACATACCTTAATAGGCCATTAATTAATCGATTAGGTACAGGCTGCAATAATTACAAAAAGATGCAGTTGCAACCACAAAAATATTTTGCTTGGTAAATTATCCATTGCAATAATTGCAGCTAACTAACCTTGTGACATTTCACATTCAATTTTGTACATCTTCGTACCATATTTAGCCTAAAAACAAGTAGCTTTCATTCAGGTATTTTGACAATGCACACTGCACACAGTTCATAACTTGATGTCATGCAAAACGTTTGGCCAGACTTAGCGATGAGTTCTTATACTGTGTTCTTTATTCTTGTGGCTGGCCACGCAATTGGCCTTTCCTGTGAGTTTATTTCATGTCCATCTCAAGAAAATTAATTACTCCAGATAATTACTAAAAATTGTTCATATATATTAACTACCTACTTAACAGATGCATTGATAGTACCCACAACGGAGTCTGCTTCTAATTTCACGGAAAGCGATGACAGGGCCAGAATCATTGGAGGCGGTCCGGTTGATGAAGGCGAGTTGAACTATCAACTTAGGTTAGTAACTTTTAGCCATTTAATTGCAATTGTTCAAGTTACTGTAAATTGAATTTTGCATGCACAAAAACTATTTGTATTTTTTAAAGTATCCGACTGCTTGGACGTACCCACTCTTGTGGAGCCTCGCTTGTCAAAGTTGACAATATCCAGGTATCTAAATGAGCACACATACGACATATTGCACAAACTGTTTCTAAATATAAAATTTCGATTTTCTTAAAGGTGGCAATAACGGCAGCGCATTGTTTGATGCTTCGAATCCCGGAACAATTAAAACTCGTTGGAGGCAGTTTGAAAAGAAACGAGACAAGTGAGCATGAACAAGAACGGCAAGTCGTTGACTTTGTCATTCACGACAATTTTGATCTGAGGCGAGGACCTGCCAACGATATCGGGATCATGTTTATAGATCGACCGTTTATTGAAAATCAGTACGTTGGAACTATCGCGCTGCCCAAAGCTAATCAAGAGACAACGGGTAGGTCATTATTGCAAATTTTAACACTACTTAAAGTGCAGCCAAATTACTATTCAATTTAATTGTGGTGTTTTTCCGGACAGGAAGAGTTGTGCTGTCTGGTTGGGGCCTTCACAAGGCGAAGATTGATCAGAATGAGTACGGTTTCAGGAGCTCGGAATTTTTGAATAAGGTTGAGGTTCCCGTGCTGGGACACACTGCATGTAAAAACTCTTATTCCAAGTTACTTGACGAGTTTAGGGAGCATTTCATGTGCACCGGCTTCAAAGAGGATTGGACCACACTTTACAAGGGGTCGTGTGTCGGGTAAACTGAATCAGGCTCCTATTACTTCTTTTGATTCCACTTGCACATACATTTTTATAATGATTGTTTCTTCTAGTGATTCCGGCGGTCCTGTCAGAAGCGTTGAAGGAAATTACTTGGCTGGTGTCATCTCCTTTGGGAAAGGTCAAGGCTAATATTTAAGTTTAAAGCTAATTACATGACATGAAAATTTACATGAAAAGTATCCCTCTACAAAATCTGGTTAATTGGATAATAGCAGGGTGTAAAGACACGGATTATCCCGCAGTGAACATGAAGGTGTCCCATTTCGTTGACTGGATAAACGATGAGGTCAGAAAATACAAGGTTGGTGGCTCCAGTGAGGAAGACTCGAAGGAGGAAAGCGATAGGGAAATTGATGGGGCAAAGTGATACTTTTGTGCATTTTTTAAAAAGATTTATATGTTGCAATTGTTGTAAAATAAGTCCTTTAATTGATTGTACATACACGATTGACTGATTACATAAAGGCAAGAACGCACGTCATTATTGTCGAATAATAAATAATGAATAGTTATGAATGAACTTAACGGAATGATATGTTGTTTTATTAGCAATAAATGTTTCATTATGCAATTTGCAACATGTGTGGCACAAGTAATTCCAATGCAATTTTGTCACAATATTAATGTTGGAAGATGTAGTAGAGCATGTCGCATATAATATTGCGTGGTGTGATTGATGATTGAACAGTTCTGATTTCCCAACCCATTTCCAATTCTTACTGACTTTCGCAAAAACAAAATATTTTTCGCCGAAAAAATGTACAACATGTTAGAAATAGATCATGAAAACACGCCCGAGAATTCAGGTGATAAACAATGCACTTTTACGCAATTGCATGTTTTTCTATTCGCGACTATGGAAGTTTCGCTAATGGATAGTTTCCAACTGAGAGCTTTTCCTTTCCTTGGTGGAGGTTGTGTTGTATGGGCACGGGGGGTGGCTCCAAAAAAAACCTTATACTTAATCATGAGTCCTTTAATATATTTAAGTTTAGTTGTAGGTAACTTAATAATCTTTACATCTTGTTATAATGTTAGCCGTAATTATACAAAATCAGTACTACGCGTAAATGCAACGCATAATTCGGAGAGTGGCAAAGGTGGTCTGTTCACAATAAAAGACAACGATGGAGATTTCGAATTCTACTTTAAAATGGTCGACGCGTTAGGTAAGTGTGTCTTATCCTATTTGGTTAGTATATCATAAACTCAATTACATTTTTGATTACACAGGAAAAACTTCAGAAGCGGCCAGGAATTTTACTTTTACCGAAACAAACAGCACAGACATATCCACGCTAACGGAATCTATAGATTCCGCCACGAATGCAACGACAACTGAAAATCCCCGTGCGCGGATTATCGGTGGGGAACCTGCTACAGAAGGGGAATTTAAGTACCAGCTCAGTTTACGGTTCTTTAACCGACACCATTGCGGGGCTAGTTTGGTCACTGTTGACGAACAGCAATTTGGGATCACTGCAGCTCACTGTGTTCGAGAAGCACAGCCGGAAGGTGATTTAAAATGTTTAAAACTTTCCACAAATATGGATATACAATTAAAAACTGATCATGTTGTATAATTACCGGATGTTGTACGTACAGATTTGAAGTTAGTTGCTGGAGATCTGACGAGAAGCGACAGGAGTGGGTATGAGCAGGAGAGGAACGTTGTTGATATTGTGAGACATGAGGTATTTGGGAAATCTCTTATCGTTGTATGTAATTTTGACATTTGCATGGAACTAAATGCATTTAATTTCCTTCAGAACTTTGAGTTCATCGAAGGAGTGCCGAGCTATGATTTGGCGTTATTATTTTTTGAAAAACCGTTTGACGAGAGCAACTTTGTTGGGAGCATCCCACTACCCAAAGCAGACCAGCAAACGACAGGTGAGGATGAGAGGGGCAGTGTGGGTGGGGATAAAAGCAAGGAATTACACTAAAAATTATGCACACTTATTTGCAGGAAAGGTGCTTGTTTCCGGATGGGGAGATTATTCGCCGCGCATACGTGGAAATCCTTCCGATAAGTACGTGTTCTCATGTTTTTTTTGAAAAGATATAATACACAAACAGTTCATAAAGGAAAAAATGCTCTTCATGATGATTTCAGGTTGATGAAAGTGGAGGTCCCAATCGTGGAGTATGGAATCTGCAAACGGGCGTATTCTATTATAATTGACGAATTTTACGACCACTTTCTGTGTGCTGGCTACATGCAAACGGGGATTTACAAGGACTCTTGTCAGGGGTAAAATGATATTTTGCAAAATACTCTAATCCGATCGCTTGGAAAGTAGGTATTACTTTTAATTATGCCTTTAATCCTCAAATTAGGGATTCGGGTGGTCCTGTCAAAAGTGTTGACGGAAATTACCTTGCTGGCGTAATTTCTTGGGGTGCTGGATGCGGGATACCCCGGTACGGTTAAAAAACAAATATCTGATCATGATTAAAGTTGAGATAACCTATTACTTCAACTCAAATTACTAGATTTCCGGGTGTGAACACAAAAGTTGCTTATTTCGTCGACTGGATTAACGATCAAGCGCGGAGGTACAAGTCGGATAGTTCCAGCGAGGAAGATGACCAGTCTAGGGAGGAGGAGGAAGAAGGGGAGGATAATGACGATAATGATAAAACTAATGCTTAGAGGAAATGACACAACGAAAACTTGTGCAGCGCCGAACAACTTGTTAACTTTAATTGGAGAAGGAAAAACTATTATCTATATTGTATATTTAATTTTAATCATGAATTGAGTGTACAAACTGGAAATAAAGCGTTGGAAAAATGCGACATTTTGTTGAAATATTTAGCTTTGAAAAAATTATTTTATTCAGTTATATACATTTTTTGTAATTACATTGATTACTGATTGATTGAATAATTAGCTTATCAAGAATCGTGCTTCAGACGACTGATTTATCACATAAATATTAAACATTGATTATATTTTAAGGAACAACATGGAATCTTGGCCTGCACTTGTGTTTGTCATATGTGAAATACATTTTTCTTTCATTTCATTTTATCAACTAATATCCGTTGAAACTTAAAATTAAACTAGGTCAAGCGTAGCGTACATATACACAGTCAACTTCAAACTTGGATTTCTCCACACAAAGTCAAATAACTTTACTGCACACACCTGTGCATATCATCAATTATAAAAAATATATACTTGAAATTAATTGAGGTAGAGGACTAAACAGTAAAGTAATGATGAAATATATATCAATATCAAACGCACTAAATGCATTTTTTACTTCAGCTCTAAACTGAATGGTGCACACAAGGCTCTTCGCAAAATGGCAGAGGCACTTGGAAAAATATAAACACAAATTATATGAAATGCATGACTTATTGACTATTAACACATGTGTACTTAAATGCCCAACAACAACACATACAATCAGATCCCTCCTCCTCCTCATTAGTAAACGTCTACGACACCATCGCCTTTTTTCAAAGAGTCGAGCTCCTCCAAATCTGCATCAGACTGGCAGCTGGAAATATCAGTCTCTTCCATATCCTCAGGCAGTCCAAAGTTATCGTTATCCTCATCATCCCCATTAACCATCTGGGTGGCCGCCCCCATCCCATCATCATTCCTGTCGTCGTCACCATCATCGTCAGAAATATCGATAACCTGCGTCTCCACCTCCATGATGGGCAGCACATCATCGTCCTTGTACTCCTCCCTGATCTCATTGTCCAAGTCGTTGGCAACGACTCTCCCGAGCTGTGAGCCTCTGTTCTGGAGGAGCAGTGCCATCTGAGAGGCGACTTTTGCCTGTTCCTCATCACCCTTTGCGTTCCCAGTCCACAGTACCCTGCTTTCGTAAAAGTCAATGACCAGTTCCGGGTAGCACTTGCGGAAGCTGTCAGCGTGCACTAGGACTGCGTTGGTTCTGTTAAGCTTTCTCGACCCCAGTCTTGCTCTCCTTTTGACGATGTAGGTAAGTACTCCGTCGACGTGGATCACGCCTTCCACCGAAATTGGTTCTTTGTCTGATGGCCACTCTGGCAGAATTCCGTAGCTCTGAAAGTGGACATAATTTTTGCGATCAGGTTTGGTTGGATTTTGTACAAACTTTGTACTACAAAGCATTAATTTAATTTACAGTGAGGTTAATGTAATGTAATACCTTCATATGCTCCTGGGCCTTTTCCATAGCCGCATCCACGTCATCCACCTCGCCCTTTCGCCTGCTTCTTGCTCCCCCTCCAGTGACGCGGCCCTTTTTTCTCTTTTCAGCGTACCGCTTCTCGAACGCATCAAGCAACTCGGAACAGCCATCCAGATTTTCAATAGGTTCCCAAGTGTTGGAGGATCTGTGAAGGTAATGTAAATGCATTTATTCATTTTTTAATTCAAACAATTTTTAAAACTTCCTCTCCAAGAAGTGTAATTAATTATTACACCCCATTCCCCCTTAATACACTCGAGTATAATAATATTTCTCCTAAGTAATGTACTAATTTTTATATACAAGTCCAACTTACTCATGCCACCCTTTCCATTTGATAAAATAAAACGTGGTCCCCTCCAGAACTCGCTTATCATCAATCCGCTCAACAACATACACCCCCTTGTCAGCGTTCTCCTCATCGCTACTGTCCTCGTCATCGGTGCCGCTGTCACTGCTCCCGCTGTCCGAGTCCTTGTCATCCTCTTCATTCTCCTCCTTCCCTCCCTCTTTGTCCTCAGCTTCAGTTTTACTACTCTTCTTGACCCACAGCTTGAGAGTATGCTTTGTAGCTACGTCCTCCTCGACCTTCTCCCCACCCTCCTCCTCTTTCGAGTTGTCCAAAATAACTTCACTTCCTTCATCGCCGCTCATCTCCACAATTTCCTCGAGTTCCTTCTTCACCTCCCGCTCAATCTTCTCATTATTTCTACTGGCACTCCTAGAACTCCTCACCGAGTTGGACTCGCTAACGACGCTACTCCCGCACCCAGGGTCATCATCCCCAGCAGCCTCCTCAGTATGATCTTCCACGACCACCTCCCGTTCCTCCGAAACTTGTTCATCATCCTTGCTCCTAACAAAGCGAGCACTCCTTCTGCTAGCACGTAGTGTAGACGAGGTGGTCGACCTCTCGGACAACTCACTAACTACACTCCCGGACCGACTGGGTATTCCAATAGAAGAGTCTTTATCTTTATCACTGTTCTTCTCATTAACTGAATCACTGACGACTGATTTGGAGTCGCTAACTGTGCTACTTCTTGAGCTTGAGGGCCGTCCCCTCTTCTTTTTCTCCTCTGGCTGCTGAGGATCGGTTTCTGGCTTAGTGCTGGCGCTACTGCTACGGGAGGAGCTGGGGCGTTTTCTCTTTTTCGGAGAGTATGTCATCATCAGGTTCCTATTCGTGGTGCTGCCCCGCTTCTTCTTCTTCGGAACTGAATTCTCCTTTGAGGAAGTTGAGGAGGACGTTGGCGATGCGTTGAGTTCAGACTTTGCGTCCCCATCATCATCACCGCCCGCCACCGAACTCGACGGGGAATCTACAATATATTAGGTAATCATACACACAATTACCAAACATGTAAATACTCACAATTTTATCATGTAAAACTAATGATTGGAACGGTACAGAGAAGAATAGCATGGTCATATACAAAACTAATGGAGAGTGCGCAACAAGACCATTTAATTTAGTAAACTATCCAGACTTTTGATATTATTTTTTTGTACCATCTGTATCTTTAGACACGATGCTGATGGCCTTGGAGTGCATATCCTTTCGGATATCCTCCTTATTTTTTCTAGTGGAGGAGGATGAGGTGGAGGAACCCATGATAACTGACTGCATATCGCTCGTCCGAGAGGTGGATCGTGACCTGGAGGCGTTGTGACCCTTTTCAGAGATGCTGTTTAGGACAACAGGAGAAGGGGTCGGAGACATAGCACTCCCAAACTGGTTGTGGTAGACGAGGAGCAGCAAGTGCCTTGTACTTATCTTACTGTAGTGGACTTTAAGCTCGTCAACTATCCTCATTTACTACGTTACTAAACCGTTAAGCCTGACCTCAATATTGTAGACTAATCCTTAACCCCTCTCCACAAAATGATTATCAAAATTGTCAAAATTAAAACGGGAATGTAATTTTAGGATATTACACTCTTCATTGTTACTAAAAAATTATAACCAAAATCTTAAAGACAATTAGGAAAATGATCTAACGAACTAAACGATCTATTCCCTTCCAAACAAAGTCAAACTCCGCCATAAAGTAAGTGCAAAAAGGATAGTTAAAGTTTAAAAAATCAGTCCTTCAAGGGCAGTTAGCTAACTGCTTCCAGTGAAATTTGCATCTATTAATTAAAACCAGGAGAACCTGATTATCTTGTTGGATCAACTCGAACTGGACTGCTGCTGGAGAAGGAGAAGGGAGCGAAATAAAAATTCGAGCAATAAAAGTGCTTTTTTGGCACCAAAAAACTGTGGGCTCCGATTTGGCGCATGTAAACAGGGGCAGAATGAAGTGAAGTGTGGTCGGCGCTTCACCAACAACTCAACTCACCCAACAACTTATTGAGTGTGTCTGTGTCGGCAACATTACAGGATAGAGATTTCGTCGGCTTTGTTTTCAAAAGTGTGAACTCAACTCGAGTAAAGTAAGCAAGTGGAACGAAAACGAAGCCCACCGTCACCTTTTCTTTCATGAAATATTCAAGGACTCTGACTGACTGCTTTGTTTGCTTTGCTTTTTTATCAGAAATATCACCGATCCGATCGATTCCAGCCAATTCAATGCAACTTGACGCATTAATATAATTTACAGAATAATTTGTAATAATAATTTTAATGCCTCTATTTTTGTCTGCCTTGCCTTTTGGCTTATGCTCTAAACCAAGGGGAATATATATAAGCTCTAAATTGTAACAGTAATAAAACAGTAATATTTTAGCTACCTATACTAAAAAAAGTCATTAAATTGAAATCGATACTCTCCGGTTAAATGGATTTTTTAACCTTTTTTAATATACACTTTGTGCGCATGCATACACACCTTTGGCCTTGACTTTAGCTGTTTTCATTCTCTAAACTGGAACAATAGAACATTTAATACCTAATTTACCTAAAAACTTCATTGAAAGTGACTTATTATGGAAATGGATACTCTCTCTCTCTCTTAATAAAAGTAGTTTTTGTCAAAATTTAAATTTGACAAATGAATGGATTGTTTAGATGAATGAGCAGACATGATTTAATAACTTAATATTCTAACTGCTTTGTTTGCTTTCATGGAAGAGAGACGTCATAACAAAAATTAAATTATCAGAATTATCACGTATCCATTCTAGCCATTCAATGCAACTCGCTGTGTTATTAATAAAAATATAATATTTTTACTTTCTGCATTTTTGTCTGCTTTGCCCTTTATAAACGTAAAACTCGCACTTGTATCTTCTTGGCCATGAATTTTATGATTTGCTCACTTCATTCGCTATACTGTAACAATAAAACATTAATATCGACCTACCTGTACTTGCCTAAAAGTCATTAAAATTGAAATCGATACTCTCCAGTTCAATGGATGTTCCCGTAAATGAAAACGAATGAATGGATCGTGTATTAAACATTACATAGATTAGATACGAGTTTGACTTTACATTTTTGCGTGTTGACAAAATGTGTATATGAATAAGACCTTTGACATTGCCAATTTTTTACGGTAGGTCCAATTACATATAATTATCATAAAGAAAATGTATGAGCTCATAAACAAGCTTATGTTACATACACGTAAATATTATTTTGATTGGTCGATGAGGTTTCAGTTTCACTTATGCGGTAATGGTGGAAGATAAGTGCAGGGAGATGTATCAAAATGGAAATTATGTCATCAAGCTGCAAACATGTATCTCTGCTAAGTACTAACTGCATTGTCGCATTGTAAAACTGCGGCTTATGATTTTATTTGTTTTGTTTTTTCGGATAAGTAAGATATACGCAAAGATATGTATGTACCATTCATATTGCAATTTATCATGATTCGTTAATACTGAATACAAACTAAGGTACATTTGTACGGAGTAAACGCGTAGGTGTTTTATAAAGTTTTGGATTTGGAATTGGAATGCATGTAATATGTTATCAGTTCCATTGCGCAGACAGCAATGGTTGGAGATAACAGCCACGAACGACTTTCCAGTGAAATGGAATACTTGTTATCTCATTTCACACAGCTTAACTGTGCAAGTCTACTACTGTGACATTCACTAGTAGTGTTTTGTCACATTAGCACATAAAACGCTTTTCCTTTGTGTCCGGTTTATCAGTTCCCATGTTTTGATAAGTCTGCTAGAATGAGTCACGACGTCATTGTACTCGAGAAAAACATAGTCCAAAAGTTTACTGGTACTTTATTTAAAAGTCATTTTGTTATGAGCCATGAACCTGAGCTCAACTCAATAACCTCACACACCAACTCCAGCACAACGGACAACTAAACTGACAGTCTAGATGTAATGTAGAATCACTTTAGCAGCATAAAAGGAAAATTTAAAAATTAAGGGCACCTCTGATCATGCTCGATATAAAGCTATAAAATAAAATGTGATCAAAATCGAACGGTCAGAAGGCAAAATGAATTAGTACATATAAATGAATGCCTTCTGACCGTTCGATTTTGATCACATTTTATTTTATAGCTTTATATCGAGCATGATCAGAGGTGCCCTTAATTTTTAAATTTTCCTTTTATTTTTCACTTTTAACCAGCAAACATTTCATTTGTGGATAGCATATCAACATAAAGACGGCCGTAAATGGATTGTTGGTCATTTCATATTACTATCCTGCCATCACAATTGGCGAACACGACATTAAATATGAAATGCTACATATATTGTTGACCCATGTTTAATTTAAGCATAGTTAACCAAAAATTGTAACATCGTATTTGACAGTCAACCGAGTTGACTCTAATTTCATTGAAATAGTGTGACTATCACTATCATTTAATGCTTAAAATTTTTGATGAAAATCGCCATGGTTATTTCCCTGGACCTAAGGTGTTATGTTGCTCAAATGGAACATGAAATATTACAAGAAAGTGCTTAAAGGCCAGACACAATGCCAAAAATGCTTAAAATTCCACTATTTTTGCCTCTAACTTCGTGAAAATCAACATTTTGTCAAATGTCGAGACGATCCAGGAAAGAAGACGCTTCCAGAATGTCAATATTTTTTGTTTCATGTCAATAGCCCTAACCGTTCGCTCAAACGAGTGTTTAGAAGGTTTTTGGGGCATGACGAAAAGCATTACACCTCTTGGATATGCAACCTGCCTCTATATTGTTGCCATTGATTTGGTTGCTAATCCAAGTACGAGGGTTATCGTGAGCTTCGCTCACGAAAGAACGTATCCTCGCTTCGCTCGGTCAGAGGTGCAAAAAATGCAGTCCTTTCTGTTCATAACCGTTTTGTTTGGAGGAATTATTACTTGCATCATTGGGGGCGTCATCGGGTCCGATGTTTCAGAAAACGGTTCGACTAGGCCCCCTCCTCCAAGCCCAAGTCATCCCACTCCAGTAGCAAAAGACGGGATATTTGGTAACCTGTACACACATTCCGTTAACAGTTCCGTTGAATACACGTACTGGTTCACTGACAGCGGACAGAACCTGAGCGTTAACGACGTTACGATTAACGTTAACACGAAAGTAGGTGTATATACTTCGCTGGAATATCCTATTCGATTTGAGGTTCAATGGGTGCAGATGCAGTTCCAGGCTCCCATCACTTGGATCCTGCCCAAGAAAGATAAATACGCTAATGGGTAATTACTAATTAGTGAGCTTACTGGAATATTTCCTAAATAATTTTCAAACAAGTTTTGATTTTAAAAATCTCCCATTTTACAGAACATCCATACTTTATCGAGCCGCGAACAAGACGCTATGCTCAGACATCAACTCTGACAACTCGACAGATCCTCTCCGCAAACCCGTGATCGTAAAAGTAACAGTGTCGACGTTGAGTACGGTTCCTCTAAACTTCTCGTTGTCCGTCCTCTTTGAGGAAAGTAACGTCATTTCCAAATTTAATGATACGAGGCACGTTGACCTGACCTTGTTCTCCCCCGTCTACTACAAGCTGAAAATTAGCGACCTCACCGCTGCGCAGAAGAGCTCACAGTATGCACAGTTGGAAGTGTATTCTGAGGATGACCTGTGCGTTACCGTTGCGCTTCAACCGCCAAAGTGTCCGTTATTGGATCAGGAGAAGAGTGTCGAGCTTGGGAGACACTTGACCATGAGCAAAAACGCTTCCCTTACAATCAGGGTAAATTTTTTACTGTACTTATTATTATACATTACCTCTTATGATTTTGAAAGATTAAACGGTCTGATATTTTACTGTACAGATGAGCTACCTAACTGAAGAAGGTCGCTTCCTCATCTTCGTCCTCCACAAGAACGACTCAAGGTGCCGCTTTGACGAGTGTCCCGACTGCTGGAAAAACGAGATAGTGCCCTTGGACTTTGGAGATGATGCCGGGATTAGGCGGAAGCATCTCGTGTTCACGCTCCGTGAAAAGATATCCAACGACCAGTACATCTTCTCAACGTTGTTCTCCGCAGGCTTGTTCTTCTTCATGTTTCTCATCTTCCCCATAATCTACTGCACTTGCAAAACGGTTCGGGATCGGCGGTGGCGTCTCGAGGAGATCTCTCGTTCCCAACTACTTCTAAATGGTGGGGATTATGGAACTGTGGAAAATAATGAACCCGTAAGAGGAGAAAACGGAGGAGATCGTCCATGCGACGAGATCTACCTATGCGGTTTTCTCGTGAAGAGTTACAATGACTGTGAGACTCGAAGAAGGTGTCCAGAAGCCAGGAGGAGAAGTGCGGAGCGATATTTTGGATCCCTACTCGTTAACGCGATATTTTACATTTTGCCAGCGGTCCAGCTCATTTGGATATACCAGCGGGTTTTCAGGTATACTGGGAACGAAGACATTTGTTACTTTAATTTTAGGTGCCTGCATCCGTTGATTGGGCTCACTGCTTTCAATCACGTGTTCTCTAACGTGGGGTACGTCATTTTGGGAGGACTCTTTTACCTTCTCGTCAGTTTTGACAAGACTAGCAAGACCAATGGGATCTACAAGGCGATGGGGTGCGCGCTAATTTGCCAGGGCGTCATGTCTGGATTATATCATACCTGTCCTAACCACATCAGTTTTCAGTTTGGTATGTATGAAATATATTTTATATTCACTTCGATTCTACCTATAATTGATAAGAAGTTCGAGTAAAATTGGTATTAATTTTATTTAGACACGTGCTTCATGTACATCACGGCAATGTTGTGTTGGGTTAACGTTTACCAAAACCAGCATCCAGACAGCACAATGAGCGCGTAAGAAAAAAAACTAGATATATTTATCAATTGCGATTTAATATTATTTTCACTATCTATAAAATTAATTTGCAGCATTTTGAGCTACTCGGTTGTAGCGGTCGCGGTGGCGCTGGGCGTCGCCGCTGTGCTCTCCCAGGTTTGGTACTTTTGGCTCTGCATAACGGCAGTTCACCTCATGATCTGCTTATTCGTGTCCCTTCACCTCGACTCGATTTGGGGGAAATACAGATGGAAACTTGGTGAGGTTTTATGAAAATCATCTTTTGTTGTGCATTTGGATATTTTTAATGTGTATTATAAATCCATTCATGTACATGTCATATATTCATTTGTTACAGTTTTGCCGTGCAGAAGGAGCTTCAAGGAAATTTTGGATTCCTTCAAACAGCCATTCCTACTCGACTCCTTCAGCCTGGTTAAAATCGCTCTTATCATGTTTAACTTTGTGAATATCCTCGCTGCTGTGTTTGGACACTGGATGTTTCACGGATCCCAGGATTTTGCGTCTTATCTTCTATTTTTGTTCATTCTTAACCTGTCACTCTTCTCCGTTGTTTATCTCACCATGAAGGTGATGCATATCGATTTTATAGACTTTATATATATTAACAGTTTATAGGTGGGGCTCACTTTAAAATATTTTTTTGTTATTGGACATTGGCGCAGGTCAAGGAAAGACGTGTTCCGGTTCTATCCTGGATCTATCTTCTCGCGACCATTCCTACTTGGATTGCTGCGCTGTGCTTTTACTTTTCTGCCTCCGCTTCCTGGGGAGTCTCTCCGGCAGAGTCGAGGATGCTCAACAAAGACTGCATTGTCTTCCGATTTTTCGATGATCATGACATTTGGCATTTTCTTTCCGCTTTTGGAATGTTTCTCAACTTTATGGTGAGTCAGAAACAGAAATTCTTATTAGCATTTAGTACACACATAGGCTATTCGTAATTCGTACATAACTCTCTGACTTGTTTTCCAGTTTTTCTTCTCGCTGGACGAGGAAATCCCGCAGCCACGTCCCCTCATTAAAGGAGCTGGTGAAGATGAAAACGAACAAGAAGACGAGCGCGAGCCTGACAATAATGGACATCAGGAGATTCACGCGTAGTTGACTGAATTTTTTATACTTAATTAGCTGTAATTGTAAATTTGTAAGCGCATTTTATACCTTTCCAATGTATGTGACGTGGTGGTGTGGTGGCAAAAGTTGCTACTTAAAGCTAAACGATGTATTATGTATTTATTAATGCCTTTCGAATATTTTTACTTTGCCAATTTAAATAAAAAATCGAAATATTCGTACTTAATCTCCTCATTTGACGTCATCGTTGAATGGGAGAAGAGAAACCACTATTTTCTGCATTCATTCTGAGAAAACATATGAGTCAGAAAATTGGCTACATTGTCTTAACAAGCAAAAAATAATTAAATTATAATAGTTAATGAAATCGAGCGAATATTGAAGCTGTGCGTTTCACTTTCATTTGCGACTGAAGTTGTGAAACGAGCTGTTCGGTAACGTTTTCAAAATGGATATCTTGGATTTCGGACGATTATTAGACAACAAGCAGCTTAGCTGTAAATGGTATAAGAATTCAATGAGTTTATGTTCGATTTTGGTTCTGTGCATGGCTATTATTTTAATAGTTTTGGAAAGCAACCAAGCAGAAGGTTTGATTAATTTTAATGCACAACTTTTATGCAATTTATCGAGGTAGTAGTTCAGAGGATATGGGGTAACGTGAGAATTGGTGTAATTTTTTTTGTTATAGCTGCTGCGGTCGTTCATGTGCGTCCTGGAAGGCCGATTTCTCGTGGGCGGCTTGCTGCATTGAGGGGAGGTGGAGGGAGAAGGCCTCATTACGGATTTGGATACCGGAAATTGGCGAGAAGAGGTAAGCTTTATTGGTTGTGAAACAATTTAAAGAGACTGCAATTTCTTAATGATTACTTGCGTGAAATAATAGGATACACCTGGGGACCGGGACCGAGAAATCAGAGAAGAAGACCCGGAGGCATTGTTGCGGTTAGCAGTTTTGATGATGACTTCTTTCTGTGGCCGTTTGCGTACGGGATTTACGGGTAAAGTGCTGTGATGTGGATTGGACAGTCGACGTAATCTAAAGATTTTATGTATTTATATACTGTGATGAAATGCGACTTCTATTTGAAATAAAAAATATATATCCGATGACTGAAAATATGTTTTTCGATAGCTTGTATTCATGTACCTTGTTAATAAAAAGGGTATGAAACCAGCAAGTTTTCCCAAATGGCTTTTTCCTTTCCATCCCGTTCCTAATTCAATTTTCTGCTTTCGATATGCAAAATATGAACAATGAAGCAGAGACAGAAGAAACATTTGCATAAATAGCCCTAATTGGATGGAAAGAGATAATATTATTTCCATTCTCAGTCAGTTTAGTAAAGAGTAGAATGCAACAGTGCTCAGCCATATCAACAATCAACGAAATAGAAAAAATATCCATGATATTATGCTGATGATGACTGGAGTTGTTTGTTGCATTACTAGCAATCTGAAATGCCCAAAGCATTACGAACCCATCTTGAAGAAAACTTTATTAACCATGCTGCATGGTCCATGCACCAAAACACAACTCACCTTGACTTGCACAAATCTATTCATTTTTCATCATTTTCTCATCAAACTGTTCCAGTTTCGTTCTGCTTCCACCACCGCACTTTTTCTATTCACTATTAAACTGGTTTCATAACTGTGATTACTGTCAACCTAGCAAATAATTAAAGTTTATTTAGCGACTCGATTGCCCCAGAAATATAAAAAAATGGAAAGCAGTTCCTCAGAACCCAAGTCTGTGTCCGTGGAGCAGATAAGCGCGTTAATAAATACGCTCGTTGTTGGGAAGGACACGGAATTGGAACGGGTCAAGAAGGAACTGGAGGAGGAGAGGAAGAAGGTCAAGGATCTGGTGGCGGAACAAAAGGAACTCGTGGATATGATATCACGATTGGACACGTACACGAGCGAGCTGACCAGGATTGATAAGCTGGTGGTCGAGATCGGTGGGGAAAATGAGAGACTCAAGGAGGAGCTCGAGAAGGAGAGGGGGACTGTGGATCAACTCGTCACGGAGAATAATGACTTGCGAAAGAGGCAGTTGGCGCTTGTGAAAACGCACCAGGAGGGGTTGGGGAAGGACAAGAAAGGACACCAGGTGAGGATAATTTGTTATTGTAATTTAATGCTTTGCGTTGTTAGTTGGGAAATGGTTGAGAATTTAAATGACTTGAGTGTTAATTTCTGGTAATTTTTTGTGATTTGCAGAAGAAATAGTCAAGGTCCAAGAAAGCGGAGATCCACAGTACCAAAAATAAGTATATGTGGTGTTAACTAAAATTCGGATTTTGAATAAATTGAATCTCCTTGAAGAATGAGTTTTCTTAAATTAGTTTTTATTAAAATCTGAGTCATAATTTACTATCAATTTATATATTAAACTGTAAAAAACCAACAAATGACAACGTGTCATGTTTATCCAATAATTCGAGTATAACGCATTCATATTACGCTTAGTTTGATTTTAGTACGATTTAATTAACAATTAACAAAATATTACAAATGGATACGTTAGGAGCACAAAACGTAGATTTCAGTATATCACGTCAGGTCAAGCTAAAATAGAACAAGGTACGGTTATCATTAATTTATCAGGTACGCAGAGGCTTCTGCATTAAATACGTTACTAGCACAAAAACGTAGATTTCAGTATATTATAATGTCAGGTTAGACGCAGACGCATATCATCATAAATATAAAAAGGTACAATTATTATCAGGTACGCACATTAATTTTTTAGCACATTGCACACCTCTGTAGGTACTCATACCGCGCCCTTGAGTACTTATAATTGAGTTCCCTCCCGCTGAAAAGCTGATAGCAGCTCAACCGACACGACTCCAAAGAAGGAAGTAACCTCCAAATGTTGGAACTGTACAATTGATTGGCAGGATAACCGCATATCTTAAACACGCCACAGGTCTCCCCTTGCTCTATAATAGGTTGTGGTATAAAAAAGTCGCCCTTTTCCAGACACTGGAACTCCAGATTTTCCACGGAAGGAAAACTCTCGATGGAATCAAGTAGCTCTAACGGGGCGTTCTTCAACTTGAGGACATTGAGAATCGGGAATGTGTGTATGAACAGCGGTTGGGTGAGATTTGTCACAAATCCCGTCGCGTTCATCGTGTCGAACGAAATCTCTAGGGATTTTAGGGTATCTCGGTAAAAGTGGAGTGTGTCGAACAACTGGTTAAAGTCCTTTTGGTCTGAGAGGTACATGGAGATCTGAATGTCTCTGAGGGACGTGGCGTCACGTGGAAGCACTCGAACGAGTTCGTCGGCTGAGGACACCGAGACGCGGAGCACCTCCAAATTGGGCATGCTGACTATCGTAACGTCTTCCGGGAGAGCGTGGTAGAGCTTCAGGCACTTGAGACTGTTGGAGTAGTTTGGTAATATCACGGATTGGTAGAAAACGCTGGGGTACGTTCCGTTGAGTTCCAAATGCTCGAGGTGTGGGAGTTGGGGGAAGATGTTTCTCATGTTCAGGTGGAGACATGGGTCTGAGCTCATAGACAGTCTTCCAAAGTACACGATTTGGAGGCGTTTTAACGAGGGCATGTGTGATAAGCTGTCGCTCAGAATCGTAACGAAGCGTTCGAAAGGAATGTCCTCAAAGTCAAATCTGCAGTCCCACAGCTCGTCACCGAAATCTGAGAGTAATCTCAGCACGTTTACCCAGTAGTCAAAGTCTGGAGCTTCTCGTCGGATTCTTCCGAACGCGGCGCGTCTTCCAGGGAATGGGTTCAGTTTTGGGGAGGAGTCGTGGTGGAACTGCATCGTGGTGAGGAAACTGTGTGTTTTTCAATGATAAGCATGAAGTTCATAATAATTTACTCCACAGTTCATAACATTCCTATTTGCTAATTACCTTGTAATCGACCTGGACCGCCTGGGCCAGAATGGCGAATTGCGTCTGAAATAAATCTCGTCATTGAACATGTCAGAGTTCTCCAAGTACTTGTCTGTAGACACTTTCCACTCTTGGCAGACCAACCGGAAGTTGAGCAGGTCGGATTTGCCCAGATACACTGCAATTTTTGACACGACCTCGTGGAACAAGAATGTTGGCTTCTTGGGATGCAGAATGTTTGCGCAGATTGAGGAAGCTTTTGTCACGCTTGTCATGTCATCAGAGGAACTCAGTCTGTCCAGAATCACTTCCAGAACCTTGTATAGGAAATTCACAGAAAATTATTGGATTTTGTTACAAAAATAATAATAAATAATACAATAAAACTTTTTTATGTAAAATTTCTGTATTAAAAAGTTACCTCGTCTGGAAGCTTGTTGAACAGATCAATCCAGAGCTCCTGTGCCCACATTTTGCGTAAGTTTGCGTTTTGCATATACTTTTTCAATAAAAATAAAATTAAAAATCTCGTTTCAACAATAAAAAACTCCAAAAAAGTGTGTCCACTTCTGTCAACTTTTCATACTGCGAATGGCACGCACAGGACCAGCCACAGCGTCTAGTTGTTGTTGCTGGCGAGAGCGTGTTTTGCACATAATCTGCTGCAAAACTGCACTTGGAGTTTTTTTCCTGAATCTCATTAAAACAACTTTTTTTGCAACTTTGTTTATGTTTTTATCAGACAGCGAAGAAGTAAATGTCAACTAGAAATTGTGAGAATCATGTGTGGTGAATATACCTACTTTATAGAAAATGAGTACTGCGCATGCATCCATATAAAATACAGAACTGACCACGATACTCGGAGAAAAGCAGCTTTATTTATAAAGACAAGTGGAGAGTGGAAAGCCGTGCTAAAGAATCTATTTTTTAATACTTGCAAGTTTGTTTGTTTGTCAGTGTGTGTAGGAAATGTAGGTAGAAAAAATGGAATAGAACAGGATCACGACGGCATGTGTAAAACGAATGATTCCATTCTGCGAGAGCTTCACTGACTGACTGATGCGTGATCGTAACGTGTGAAAAGAGTGCGTTGTACTCATTCGCTGTACATTTTTTTATATTGCACGTTTCTTTCTTTCTCTTTTGAAAAAAAACGGCTAGGGAACATTTAACTGCGTAATTTTTTTGCGCGTGGTAATTGTATGCATATTTTAAATACCATAAGAGGAAGATGTCGTTTTTTATCGTTCATGAAGAAAAGTAAAAGGAGTTGGAAAAGGGTAGCGAGATAACAAGACAAATTAAAAGTTATCGGTATAATGGCAAATGCTATGTACATGCACAGGTTATATCTTTACTGGCTTGACTGGATACACGGATCGGTATGGAATAGAGATTCGTTCGTAAATAAGCAATGCAATGATAAAAATGATGAGAGAGTTTCTTCATTCATGTTTATGAACTTTTACGATGGTAGCAGATAGCAATGCCTTTGGTTGGGTTGCAGTGAACTGGAACATAATTACCTCTGCTGCATGCTACCGGCTTTGAACTGTCTGCATTATCTTATTTGTTGTTTGTATATCACTGCAGACCATGCATGTGAAAGTTGAATGTATTGAGCAGGTTTGTGTGATAAATGGAACGTGATTTTTTAGTTATAAATAACTAATTACATAGCACCGTGCGTCGTGTGCCTTAATTACATATAAATACCAAAGCAAGTCATTGTTGGCAGTATGGTTGCTGGATGTTTGAAATGGAACGGGCATATATTATGGCTCATGGTTTCGGTTTGGTTTAGAGTACTATTATGCATCCATGCATTTTTTAGCAAAATGTGAAAAAAGATTGATATGGAATGAGTTAATTTGGGCATTTTCAGAACTAACTCCCAGGAACAATGAAATTCACGAAAATTAAACGTAAATACACACAAGCTATTTATTGAGAAATTTATACTACAGAAATGAGATATAGATATAATATAACTTCTCAGTATCACATATACATTTCACATGACTGGAACCTATTTTTAACGAGCAGCCCTGTACTCCCTTTTGATACCATCTTTACTCAGCACAATTTGCCAAAGCTGTGTGCGCCTATGAAATGGTTAAAAAATAATATCACACACGCTGAACATTTAACTTATATGAATAAACGAATTTGAAATGTAGCTTCTAAACACAGAGAATCCTTAATCTTACCTGCAGAGAAACGCCGATTCGCAAACGCACAGATAGTAAATCCACATCCGCCTAAACCTCTCTCCATACTTGTCCTGAATCTTGTGCCAATTCTGATTAAAATTGTGTCTCCACGCTCTCAGCGTCTTGGCGTAGTCTGGTCCGAAATTGTGCCAATCCTCGATAATCCACAGTCCCTTTGTCACTTTTGTTATTTCTTCAGGATTTGGTAGTTGCCTGTTTCAAGAAATTAAAGATATGGTCATTTTCAATACTACTTATTTGCACTATAAAACCACAGAAAGTGAGATGTAAGTGAACAGGTATAGGTTTACGTACCCGTTCGGGAAAATGTATTTATGAAGCCACTTTTCCCCTTGTGGAAAATTAACGTGGTTTCTGGCTATCGTATGCACGAGAAAGATGCCATCGTCATCCTTCAGGCACCTGTGTGCCACCTGCATAAACTCCTTATAATTTTTGCTTCCGACGTGTTCCATACATCCAATTGACACCACTCTGTCGAATTTCTCGTTCACGTCACGATAGTCCTATGATTCCAACATCAATTATTTAACAAATATACAAACAATTTCGTTGAAAAGAGCAATTTTGCCTAAATGTCTATGCCTCCCAACCTGTAAGCGTATATCGACAGGTAGCCCTTCGTTAATCTTCTTCCCACAGGCCACGCCTTCTTCAGAAATGGTAACCCCGACGCACTCGACCCCATAATTCTCCGCAAGGAACTTGCACAGCGTTCCCCATCCACAGCCGATATCCAACACCCGCATTCCAGGCTTCAGATCAAGTTTTTTGGCAATCAACTCCAGCTTATCACGCTGAGCATCATATCGGCTTTGGCCCAGTAGCCGCAGGTATACTGCATCCATGGGTCAAGCATCAGTTCATACAAGTCGTTGCCTACAAACAAATAAATTGCTCTCAATTAAATAATCGAAATACGTAGCGTGCATAACCACTTATCTTGAATCCACAAAACTTACCCAAGTCATAGTGCTCCTTCCCAACCTGATAAGACCGCTGCTTGGTCTGGAGGTTAAATGCGCACAGCTCCAACCACTCCAAAGTATTATTCCACTTGTTCCAGTACAAATCAGTCAAATCATTTTCCAGCACTCTCTTTCCATACTCGACAATGTCGTCCTCGCTCTCGAACACGTCCCAACACTTGTCCATGAAACTTTCGCCACAACCGAGCGTTCCTTGATTCGCCACCCTGACGAAATAGTCGTCGTCCAGAACCTTAACGTGCAAGAGTTTATCGTACTTTGGCTTGCATTTCGCCAGGATTCGGGATTCTTCGTTTGGGGTAATCAGAGATTCATTGTGGTTATCGTTGCACTCTTTATCCTTATCTTCTGTTGTGTAATGATACACGACTCCGATCGACTCTGCGATCTCGTTGGCTTTACTGCGGAGCAGGGGCTTCAGCAATTTTAAAATCTGGAGTTCCACCCATTTTATGGAGTGGATGGCGAACAAAATTGCAGAGTATGAGTAGTAAACTGGAGCGATCATGGTTGTTGTGCTGATGATGAAATCCAGAGGAAAACTGAAATTGGGTTTGGAGAGGGTCACTGCTTCTTATAAAGTGATGCGGGGAGCACGATGCCCAGGTCGCGTTATGGGAATTGCCATTGAAAATTTGTGCGGTCTGGTCAGTTATCTTCCTTAAACTGCTTGTAATAAATTGTAAACTGATATGTAGGAAAAAAATGTGATGGATTTGTTGTTTGTTGTGCTCTTGCGTGGGAAAGTCACTTTGAGGGGTAATGAGTGGAAAAAAACTAGTAGAGCAGGTTGCGTTTCTTATTGAACCTTTTACTGCAAATTTATCTATTTCCTTTCGATTTATTCAATTTATTTATTGCTTTTTATGGTCAAAGAATGTTCGAGGGATGTTTTCTTACAATAAACAACGATATGAGAGTTTTATTTTGAAGGTGGTCTGGTGTTTACATGCGTAAATAAGGTCCTTTACATTGTTGTGCTATAAACGATTATTCATCTTAATTATTTATTATTTATCGGTCTGTTGTAAAACAATAGGTACTCACAGCCAATAAATGTAAAAATATTACATATACAAACCTATCTATGAAAATCTTACCTGACCTATAAATAAAATATCTTTACGATAGTGTAAGCACAACATTAAATAAGGCTATAGATAAATGATAACCGCGACAGAGTTATGAGATGAGCCCAGTGAACTTTGAGACTTCAATTTCCGTTGGTAAATACTTCCATTATTTTCTCACACATCCACTCCATTCATTTCTGTAATTTTTTGGCATTTACTTTATTAGGAAGCTATTATGCGTAGGTACTTGATAATTTAATTACGTCTACACTACCAACTTGGGCGTATTGTTGTAAACGTGTGCCCTTGATCTTTTGGAATACACAAACTAAAAATGTGCTTTCCAGAATAACTGGTTAACAGTTAGCACAAAACAAAAGGGTAGAATCGGGTGTTCATGAAAAACTATATGATGATTTTATGATGATGCAGCCGATGAAACTTGCTTTAGGGTTATTTGCGCTTTAAATAAATACAACTCTCTGATCATTAGAATTTGATATTTTATATGCATCTTTTATTTCTATTCGAGTCATGATATAATTCATAAATAAATTACTATTGCCTACATGCAACATAGATAATTGTATTACAAATGACTAAGCAATTTGACATTATTTTTAATGAGGCCATCGGTTAGTACTACGTTTCACGACCATAGTACGTCATACTCCACCACATCAAGATGGCTCCCATCACCCCGATACATTGACACATGAGTGCAAACTTGGGATGCTGTTGGCTCAGCCATAATACGGCTGCTTCACCTTTGCTCATCATCACCCCATCCATATCTCCTCCCCCTCTACCTCCCACTCGTGCCCCGTTGCTTCCCAGTTCCGCTAGAAGGTACTCGAACAAGTGCTGCTCCCTAACTTGCCACCACCATTTGGCTCGCGAGTTGTCACCAAACTTGACCAGGCAATCGTAAACCTCTCCAACGGTGGCATTCCCCTCCTTAGCAGCCCGAATTATTTCTTCCATCTGCCACAGCAAATAGCCATCTCCAAAAGTGTACAGTTCCAAGCATCGGACTCCAGCAACTGAGCAGGCTATCCACTGAATAATGCACTTCAGCAATGGATTCCCATTAAACACCTATTATATTTATAAAAAAGTACTAATTGACTAGCTAATATCGCCAAATTAAACATTATCAATTGCTAAAAAAATTAAATCATATTTCATCTTACGCCACAGCCCCACTTTCCGCTGCATACTTTGAACTGCTCCCCTTTAAATGCGACAAAGCACTTGGTCAGCTCCCTGTCAATCCACTTTTTCTCCAGCTGCGTAATTAACGAGTACCTACAAGAAAAATAAAAACTATGTAATTAGTTTTCAGGATTTAAATAAAACTAACTAATATATTTCCAACAGATCACACACCTCTTAAAGCGAGCCGCATCAATCACAGCGACGTGATTCCCTTCTCCACCGTTCTCATCCAAGTAGTTGCCAGCCCACTTGAATCCGGACCTGTATCCTTGCCCGGTGGACACCTTCTCATATCCGCTAATAATGAGGCACTCATTGTCCCTCAGCTTCTTGGAGACCAACTGGGAAACAATCATCTCAGGACTGCAAGCAAACATGATTTCCTCCATGGCGGCACCCTTTCCGAGCGTTCCTCCCCCCACATACATGTTGGCAAAGTCGACCCGCAGCCCGTGTTCAGCTTCTTCAATGTTTCCTTCCTGATACATCTTCACCCGACAAAGTCGATCCGTCAAAGAGGGTCCCCAACTTGGAGTATCCTCAAGAGATAGCGCTTTTCGTTTGATGATAATGGAGCCAGGACAAGGAACACCAATGTGAGCGCGCTCCTTCATCACCCGGAAATAGTTAAAGATGCAGAGCAGTTTTTGGACACTCGAGTCTCTGGCCCATGACCTCCAGTACCAGAAGCGCTTCTGACCCTTGTCATCAAAGAGCCTGCACAGAAAAAGAGAATTGTTATTTGTTAAGTTCCTTTTTCCTGTAGGTTGAATAAAAAACTGAAGCTGAACAAATGGGCTCCTCACCGATCAAAATTAATGACGGGGTAATCTGAGTAGACTCCCCTTCCACGAGTCCTTTCCGGATAGCAGCAGAAGAACCCGTTGGCCAACAGACACATGACCTGTCGTTTACTAAGTTGGATTCCTTCAATCCCAAGCTCCTGTCCGGTGAGCAGTCGAACGCCATTCGGGAAGAGCCATTCAGTCCACAAGGAGCACTCGGCCATAAACCCAATAACTTCCTTAACCTCAACTAGACCCCAATTCTGGGAAGCCAACTTGATCATGTCATCAAAGACAGCAAACGTGCACTCCAACCCAGGATTGTAGAGTTCCACAGTTTTGTGAAAGGTCTCAGTCAAGTTGTCTCGTGCGTTCGGCATGCAAACGCATTTCAGGTTGTGTAGACCTTCCTTGATCAGTTCCCATCTTGGAAGCGACTGCCCATCCACAAAAATGTACGATGAGATTCGTTCGTCGATAACCAAGTCTGGTAGAAGCACATAGTTTTGAGAGTCAAACGTGTAGTATTTATCATTATTGCTGCTGTCTTGCCGTGGACTGGGGGGTGTTGGAGGAGAAGTGGGGTAGTCGGTGAGTTGATCCATTTCTGGAGGTGGGGATGATTGCATTGACATTGTGTGAGAGTTTCACTGCCTTTTGTAATAGAATACGAGATTATGGTAGTTGGAAATGGAGAGAGGTCAGGAGTGAAGCTGCACGGGGAAAATATTTTTCTCGTTTCGTGAACTTATCGAGCTTAGCGTTTTGTTGGAAGTGAGTTTGGTTTCCTGGAGGATGGTTCCATGCACTCTCTCTAAATACGAGATGCTGACCAATCTCTCACTGGTGACCATTCACTCCGTCAACACTTGCACTACCTGACTACCTCAGCTCATGCCAGAGATAAATTAATGCTAAATTCATGTTAATTCCGATCTATTACTTTGTAGACAAACGTATGGGGCATTGTGAGATTCACAGAGATAGATTTGGAAGAGAAAATCTCTACAAAACTAAGGCAGAAAATTATACTGTTTGTGTAGGGATAAGATTGAAAGCTGTATAATTTTTGGGATAACTACCCTTCTGTAGCCATATACTTTTTATCCAATTTATGCAAAATAGATCATATAGAATACAGTTTGTTACATAGCCTTATGGCTATATTAAATGTTAAACTATTTTCTCTCATCATATCATATTAATCTCCAGCAAAAGAGAAATGATACCTTCTGCTGTACCAGTCTTTCTTAAGCTACTCCTCCGTCTCACAACATCGAAAGATGATGTGCCTGCCTAATGCCTACCTCATTGGTTTTAGAAATGCTACTTAATTTCCAGCATAATATTTTGTTCAACGAATGTGTGTAAACAGCTAAAAATATTCAAAGGACAAAACCGTAGGTTTCTGTCTGTCCTAGTATCATTTTATCATACAGTATGTATCTATCTATATATTTTGATAATATGCAAATTCGCTGGGTGTCTATGCATATGCATGGCATTCTACACCTTTGCGGAAACTCCCTCTCACTCTCACATTAAACCTTATCAAGATTTCTAATTTTTTCTGCAAGCAAGTATAAAGGTTGTAGATTGCCCAAACGGTTTCTACATTCAAATTGACAGTGCCCTTCATATTTTAAAAAGTGTTTGAAGTTGACAGATTTTTTTCTGAAGAAGTCACCATACCCCTCCACGTTATTGGGCATACCCTTCCATACTATGACGTTTGACCACCCAGTCCGCTTCGCGTACCATGCCATATGAATGTATCGTTACGTAATTACGATTGAAATGAATGGTTTTTGTGAATACATCAAAGACTTTTAATTTCTCCAGAATTACAAATTACGCAAAACATTTAAAATTCCGTAACAAAGGATTCAAAGCAAGCGATTTTGAATTTTAATATGAAAAATCAGTTATTTGAGTCAGAAATGAACCATGTAATTAAAATTGGTTATATACGGGGCTGTTAAGTTAAAAATCAGTAATTTTTGCCAACAATGTGCGATGAATGAAGTCTCATCATCATCATCACTATATATAAAATTCCAAGAAGTTACGTAATCCACACGTTCGTTAGCTTCCGGTCCCTTTTTCGTCTAAGCGACCAATTTCTTTTGAAAAATTGTTCGTTTTTATTGTAAAGTAGGTGTCACAGATGACCTTAAACGTATGTTGACATTTGACAAAAATATCCTTCACCGTTATTTTTTTCCTTAAAGTTGAGGTGATTTCGTCATAATTTGCCTAAAGTGCATAGAATAGCATGGAAGGGAATAAAAAAGCATAAAAAAGTTAGGTATGCATATTTTCATCACACTAACTTCATAATTGCATATATATCGTTGTGACTGATGAAAGTCGTGCCCCAGGCGGGGAGTCGTGTCCCAGGGGTGCCCCAGGCGGGGAGTCGTGTCCCAGGGGTGCCCCAGGCGGGGAGTCGTGTCCCAGGGGTGCCCCAGGCGGGGAGTCGTGTCCCAGGGGTGCCCCAGGCGGGGAGTCGTGTCCCAGGGGTGCCCCAGGCGGGGAGTCGTGTCCCAGGGGTGCCCCAGGCGGGGAGTCGTGTCCCAGGGGTGCCCCAGGCGGGGAGTCGTGTCCCAGGGGTGCCCCAGGCGGGGAGTCGTGTCCCAGGGGTGCCCCAGGGGTGCCCCAGAGGGGAAAGTCGTGCCCCAGAGGGGAAAGTCGTGCCCCAGAGCTGAAAGTCGTGCCCCAGAGCTGAAAGTCGTGCCCCGGAGGGGAAAGTCGTGCCCCAGAGGGGAAAGTCGTGCTCCAGAGGGGAAAGTCGTTCCCCAAGGGGGAAGTCATTTTAAAATGTGGTTCCAAGTTTTCAACCAGGTTTCCAAGTTGTTAGAGCCCGTTGATTTCAACGGGCCTTCTACTTCTAGTATACTGTAACTGCATATGATTCATATATACCTAGAAGTATGGAACAAACATACATTTTGCATGGCTATTAGTATTTCAACTTTAAAGAATGCAAAATATTTGCTTTTCCAAACTGGCAAGTGATACCACATCTTACAAACTAATGCTATACGTCATAACAAAAGAAACAATTGTAGGTCACTATATTTCGTTGATTGCTAGAGATATTGTGGTGGACGATCATGAGAGTTTGTGTCTGGCTTGTGTTAGCTTTGTTTCCCCGTGTTCGTGAGTGTTTTTAAACTTATATGAGTAATGAATATGAGTAGAAGAAAAGCAATGGATCTTCAATTTCCATAAAAATGTTAGAACGAAAATATTCAAATTAGCAGTTTCGTTTTAGGAGGGCTTTTTTCGCTTGGCTCTACTCTGGTCGTTTTGTTGTGTTCTTCCACGACGAGCAAACGCGTCTCGCTGTTTGTACTAGTACATTTTGCAAATAACTTTTAATCCAGTGATCACAATTATATAATTTTAATAACAATTTCCCTTACATCTTAGCAAAATATTGCAAACAAATTGTGAGACAATTGTGGGCTTGCCTGCAAATCGTTATTAATTGTTTATACTTTGACATTTTCGTTAATTTCAAAAGTCAAAAGTAGGATTGTGCGGATTGCTGCCGTTGAGAGTTTGAGATAACAATTTCTGTTGGAGTGAGATTTCGTAATTTGCTAAACAAACTTTTATCCAGTGATCACAATTATATAATTTTAATAACAATTTCTCTTAGTTCCATTATTTAATTCATATTAAAGAGACAAGCTGAGCCCTAAATCCATTTTAGAACTGGGTTCTAAATTAAATTAACTTGATTAACTTTTACAAAAAAAATTGTGAGACAATTGTGGGCTCTCCGCAGATTTTCTATTGATTGTTTATGCTGTGACAATTTCGTTAACTTCAAAAGTCGGGGTTGGGCGGATTGGGGTGCTGCTGTTGAGATTTTGGGATATACCAATTTCAGTTGAAGTGAAACTTATTTTTGGTAAGTTTTGTTCGCTTACAATCACATCTGGGAATAAATTTTTTGCTGAGGAGAGTTTAATCTTGTTACTAATTCATAATTCATTCATTAAGCTAAAAATCATTTTGTGTCAGGAATGGGTCATTCATTTCAAAATCAGTTATATCTGATGAGAAAGCTATCTGTTTAAAAAAACAGGACCATTTAAAAATTAGTGTTTATTTGGAATGTGCAAATGTCCCGTGCAAGGAATGAGAGGTGTCATGATATTTAATTTACACATATATTTTCCGTCAATGTTGGAATTCATCGATTTTAAATTATGGTATCTGCATATCCCAACGGGCATATAGAACAGCTAGTAATGATTAAATACATATCGGAAATTGGAAAGTTCAGATTATTGGTTATGAATCATAACTTATGATTAATGTTTGATTCAATATAAAACAGAATGGATAAAGATCCAAAGCGTTCTTTGTACCTTTGTATATTAGTTTATGTGTGATTACAAGTATAAAATAAATTATATATTGTTTTAATTGTCAACGATTCAACAAATCCCGACACTCCAATTTCTTGTGAATATCGTAATTACTGATATATAACCTATGTTAGCTGAGGTTAATATTTTAATGATATAATAAAAAAAAAAAATTTTTTAGCCCCGAGAATATTGACCGCGATTCTCTTTTGACCTAGAGTATTAGCGATCTCGATCTCATTTGCCTGGAAGTGGCATGGATCCACAGGTTAGTCTAAAATTGTTTCTTAAGTATTAAATGTACTGTTGCCAAAAAGTTGTCGCGAAGATACAAATACATTTTGCTGAATGGCTAATCGACTTTTAAAAAGGGCCATTCATGAACAAGGATGACTGGTTTTGGGCAGCGACAAAGAGATAAAATGCAAGGATTGTTTCGACTTGTAGAAGCATGATATGACTTACTGGAGTGCTTATTTTGTAACAAGATGTTGCTAAGCACAAGATGTTGCCAATTTGCCCAAAATGTATCAAAATGTTTTTGAAGAGGCCCTTCCACATTTCCCATAGCGAGATTTCAAATTCTTGGGCAGGTTACAGGAGTTGTTTTTGGCAAGGTGAATGCATTGGTTCTGCGCTCGTTTCTTCGTAAAATGCACACACCTTGGTTTTTGGTTATTGAAAGCTGTTGGAAATGGGACCATCGCTCATCATTTTCTATGCTTTTTTCTGCAAAAATGGGCAGCTTTTTAAAAAAGATAAATTATTTGGGCAGCTCTGTCGCAAATTATTATAGCAAATTTTTATGTTGATTCCGAATGCGTCATTGTTTTTGCATTGTTTTAAATGGCAAAAAAGTCGCAGTGACTTGCAAAGCATATATCCCGAAAATCTGGTACACGGGCTAGACCTCTCGTTGCGGATACCCGCTCATGGATTTAAAAATTTCATCAGCCAATGAGATTCCAGATCCCGTCTAGAAGCCTAAGCAAGCATCAACAAAGACAACGCAAAAGCAGCAGATCTGGATTCTTATTGGCTGATGAAATTTTTAAATCCATGAGCGGGTATCCGCAACGAGAGGTCTACTAGCTGTACTCTCGACATTATAAACGCTGCGACAGACCCGTTCTAAAGTATCATTATAATAATTAAGTTTTATTTTTTGAGCCCTAATTAACATAATATTAAATTTTCGTTTACTCTAGGAATTCAATTCCTTCGGAGTGCCTTTATTCCAGGCTACACAAGAAAATCTTAGCATAATTTATGGATCGCAACATTCTGAATCTCGGCTTCCGTTATGCACTCTGAATTTGGTAAGTATGCTGTACTATTTAATATTTCGTACAACATGTAAATACTGCGAGCAACAAAAATACAAAATTATTTTACTCGAATGGCTTTAAAAAAATAATTTTGATTTTATCACAGGGGGAATTACAGCAGTTGGACTTGGAGTGCGACACTCCCGAATCGTTCGCTGTCGACTCAAATCTCGACAACCAGTCTCCTTGTGAAGAAGGCAATAGACAGGATGTTGTTCCACCAGGCTACACTCAGGAGTATATAATCGTCCCTATAACAGACATGTCAGTCGGAACGAACGTCGTGTGCTCAACACAAATTGGGGATCAAATTCTGACCCCACCAAGTGCGCCGACAACGGCTGTTGGGAACGATGCTCCAGCTCCTTCAGCAAAGAAGGTAAAACCGCACCGTAATCCGCCTCTTCACACGAAGGATCCGACGGACCCTTCCCTCTCCAAGGTAGAAAAGAAGAGTATCCATAAGGCAAGCTACTGCAAAAATTATAGAGAGAAGAAAAAGAGCGATTACGCTGCCCTGAAGGAGGAGTTGGGGGAATTCCAGGAACGAGCCAAGAAGGAAGCTTTGGAGAAGAACTCGGAGCTTGATAAGCTGAGGGGGGAGTACGAAATGTTACAACGAGCATACTATGCAACTTTAGAGAAGAATGGTGAGCTTAAACAGAAGCTATTTGATAAGTGAAATCCAATGATTACTGTAAGACTGTGTGACTGTAAGATGTACATTCACACTTTCGTGAATTGTTGGTAATTTTGTAAGAACTCTACCTCAGAATTGTTGGTAATATGTTATATCCTAGCTTTTTTCAACTATTTAAAACTAAGTGACATGCGAAAAGTACAATATGAAATTAATTTTGTATGTTTTTACGTTTCCCGATATTGATTCTTTAGTGTTTAGAAAAATTAAATGTGCATCATTTTCATGATTTGTATGAAAAACCTGAGTGAAAGAGTTAATCAATGATAATTAATTAATAAATAGCTTTACCTATTATAATAATATCGTAATTACATATTTATCTCGCTGTTAATGTTTAATGGTTTTCGGTTTATTTCTCATTTTACCCCATAACATACACATTTCTTACTTTCGTTTACATAGGTGGGCATTTTGACGCTTTTAGCCTTTTCTGTATAAAAGTGAATAATAGATACGGATTTGCAATTACTTTTTAAATTGGCATTACTGGAATCCGAATCTGTCTTTAACAATTATTGTACGTATCGTATGACCCCACATAGATTACAGGGAACGGAAATTAGGTAAGGTACTTGCAGTAAAAATTCATTTGTCAGAAAATGAGTTTTTTTTTCGAGACCGCCTTTGACATTGCATGACGTGATAATGATAATGGTGTTTAATTAAAAAACTCGCAAATAGTGGCGTGTCAACTTTTCATACTTCATCGTTAATGTAAAATTTAATAGAAAAAGCGTGTGTTGTTTTGCCACTACGATTTTCCATTGTCTTAATTATATCACACACTCTGAATAGATCATAGTCAACAAAAACGTATCCATCCACAGTTTACCATCAACCGCTGTTTTAATGAGCTGTTCTGCTAAAAATACACATTCCCATTACAGCCATTACAAAAATATTGCCCATAACAGGAGAGTGAAAAACATTTTATTGTGCAAAAAAAAAACAAGAAACTTGCATTTTCCTCTTCACTTTCTGCGGACGGATTATTCCGTAAAACTGGCAAGTGGACAACACAACAGGTGTGTATTGTACGAACCAATTAACACTCACAACAGCAGCAGCGGTCGAAACAATGACATGAGACGAGTTTATTATTTGCACGGACGCTTACAGGCTTTGTTTTTTCGACTGGACAAAAGTTGAATGCATGCATAAAAATGAGCTGTCGTCATAAAAAAATCCTACATCTTTTTCCCTTACAAGAAGTTGGTCTCCGACAGAGACGAGCAGATTGGCAGCGTTGGTGGTGGTGGTATTTTGCATACAAAAATAAGCCATCTGCTACTTGTTAGTTGTTACTAACCCAAGTTTTTAGATAGATCTCAATCATGCGATAATAATGCTCTAAAATGTTTGTATTGTTGGTGCGACGGCATTGTGTCTGAGAAATAATGGGATGATGATTTATTTTAGCATGATTCTCGGGAGCATTTGCACAATGACCACCACCGAGCGGTCAGTTGGGTTAGTGGATCCGTACCGCATGCATGGCTGCTTAATCATTAAGGATTAATTTTTTTTCCACTAAAAATGAATATACTTTGGAACTTGATATTAGTTATCTGGATAAGTACAGTGACATGTGATCCACCTGAGGATGTCCGCTGGACAAGAGACTTGGAGGTGGGGAATGGCTACCACATCCGGTTTAACAATGAGGATCCAGTCTACCTGGTCATGGAGATGTTTGCACCGGTCAAGGGATACGTGTCTGTAGGATTCTCGCCGAATGGGGCAATGCGTGGGAGTGACATTGTGATGGGTTGGGTGGACGCGATGGGGGAAGCACATATTAAGGACCTTTACGCTGTCGGGAATCGGGCTCCGTTTGAGGATGATCACAGTGATTATGAGATGCTGTGGGCGGAGGAGAACGAGTACGGGACCAGCTTGAGGTTCAGGAGGAAGTGGGATACTTGCGATAAGGAACACGACTATGAGATTACTGTGAGTTTATATGTTGTTGGGTTGGGATACTGTGTGAGAAATTATATTATTTATTAAATGCTTCTTGTTAATTGGGTTGGAATTTTTGTTTTGTTCCAGTCCGATACAGTTCGACTTATCTGGGCAGTGAGCGATGAGGATCCTGTTGTGACGAACGGCATGTTTCAGCCAAAGTATCACGATGTCGATTTCCGGGGTGGGAGGAGCGTCTTTCTCAAAGTTAATACGCACCTCATGCAGTTTCCCGATGACTTGCCCGTGCCAGACCCACATATTCATACGTGGGACGTGAGGATGACGGAAACTCCTGTTGATGGAATCACTGACACCACTTATCATTGTAAGATCGTTAAGGCTCCAGAGTTTAAGGAACCTGGGAGGAAGCATCAGATCATTGGGGTGAGGAGGAGATTGGGGAGGAACAATATAATCATGTGCAAGGGAATGAGTGAACAATATTTCTAAAATATATTGTAGTATCGGACTCTGATTGAAAGCGAGAACGAGCAGTGGGTTCACCACATCAACTTTTTCGAGTGTTCCGTTCCACCTCACGTGGGGAGCAGTGGGGACGTGTTCGAGAAGTACTTGGAGCATCCTGGGGCACAGTGCTACACGAGAAACATGCCACCCGAGTGGAGCGAGTACTGCATTACCGTTCCAGTGAGTTGTGGAACTTACTTTTGTGAGTGTTTTAAAACTTTAAAAAAAAGTTAATTTTAAATTCAATTATTCTCCTATTTCAGTTTGTTTGGGTGGCAGGAGCGGAGGGACTAATGTTACCTGAACACGGTGGCATTCCGCTTCACGAGCAGCATAATGGAACCACTTACTTTATGCTCGAGATTCATTATGACAATCCCAAACAGATTCAGTGTAAGTTGGTTGAAATATTTTGAAGTTTCTACTTTTTATGATCATGTAGGTATCATTTTTTTATTTTAAAACTCAGTCACGGACAGTTCGGGCATTCGCGTGTTTATTACTGAAAACACTCGCAAGAACGATTACGGGTCCATCACAGTCCACTCCCGGTTTGGACAGTTCCAAATGATACCTCCGAAAACGGCTGAATTCAGGTCCATGGCCTTTTGCTCATCAGAGTGTACCCAGAGCGTAATTCCACCCGAAGGACTCACCGTTACTCATGCGTGAGGAACCAGAAATGATTAAATAATAATTTACTCGTAAAATATTTTAAACCTTACGTGTTATACTGTATTCCGAATGCGAATGTCACAGAACGTTACACGCTCACTTGACCGCGAGGAAGATGACGCTGCGACACATTCGTGACGGGAAAGAACTGCCTCCTCTGGCGCAGGATCTCCACTATGACTTTAATTATCAGCAGAGCAGGATCGTTAGTCCGGAGAGGAAGATTCTTCCGGGAGACATTTTTATGATTGAGTGCGTGTACGATACGATGGGTAGGGATGGGATCACTTACGTGAGTTGTTTTGTGCAGAAGTTTTTGGGGTGTCGTGAGAAAATGTTGAATTGGACTTTAATTTTTTAATTAGGGTGGCACCAGCACAAGAGATGAAATGTGTCAAGGTGCACAATTAATTTAACAATTAATTTAATTGCTATTAAATTATGAAATTGTTGATTATAAATGCTCCATTTTAATTTCCAAAGGTTATATAACGTACTATCCGAAAATCCCGCTGGCTCTGTGCAAAACTCAGCCCGAGTTCCACAACTTTTTCGACGCTCTCGGGATTAAGCAAGTGGAAGGGAAGCAGGTGCTCAGGATGCTCCAGTTGCCGTACAAGCCAAAGTAATTGGTCCTTTAACTGTAAAAGAAAGTTTAATAGTTGGTCGGGAAATGTCAAAGTTGTTCTTTTTTAACTCTAGATCCAATCAAGAGTACGACCCTGGAGATGACGCGTACATACTGAAGAATGGAACTGACGGGAATCCCCAGTACCCCTTTGACCACCTCTACGTAACTGACCCACCTCAGGATGGAGGAGGGCAGCAGACTGTTAGGCAGTTTGTTGACCGATTAGACTGGAACGGTGATCACGGGGCGCTCACCAAAAAGGTTTGGAAGCAGTGGTGGGAAGGACAGCATTTGTCGTTCTGCACCGGACCCAGTTTCAAGCGGATTCCTTTGAAGGTGGGGATATCCATTTTAAGGTCAAAGTTTAAGTGACATGCATTTTAAATAATAATTTTTTAAATAATGTTTTTACTGTTATTATCTGATTTTAGAATTACATTGTCAAGTATCCAGATTTCGTGCCGTACGTGAAGCCAGAGTCAGCGAGCTGCTCTAAGCATCGTCTGCGTTTGTCAGGTGGTAATCGATTGACGGGCACTGGAGCGTCTGTTGTTTTAACTTTAATTATTTCCGTTACCTGTTTGTACGGAGTTTTCAAATAAAATTAAGATTTTCTTTTTTTGTAATGTAGAACGCAAGGAAAACTGAGAACGGTGAGGTGAATGAGACGCTCCTTGTTTTTATTTTTTTAAACTCCATGTTACCTTCATAACACACAATTATAATTCGCCGTACCTATACCTAAAATTATGATTTGATGTATCATGTCATTAAAATTAAATGGAGAATGAGAATGCTAACTCAATGAAAGTAATAAAGACAAAGAAAGCGTCGTAAAAAGATGTCTCAAGTTGCCCCCAAAAAAGTTGCATCCATTCTGCGCACAACTTGAAAGTAAGCTTTTATGCAAATTTTTTGTTCGTTCCACTCATCAAATTTGCATACGTAACACCGTCTTGTGGTTTGGTTGCTTCGAATTTCGCCATTTCAAGAGATTATTATGCTAAATTTTTTTTTGGGAATCTTTCCATCTGTTCTGCCGACTGAAAGCTTGTACTTCTTTAGTACCAATTGCTGTTTTCGTGTAAATTCTGGCAACATGTTTTGATGCGTTGAATTTTGCAATATTTTTTCTCGTTTCTCATTCTCACTCGCAAAATGAGCGCATTGACAAATTTTTACCGGTGAAATTAGTGAATAATCAGTAAATTTGGTGAATAGTCAGTTAAATTTAAACTTGTAAGCGATGGAGCAGCTCCTGGACAGGTACGTCCTGTCCAGTGTCACGAGAGCGGAAGTGATAACGTCAATCCATGACAAGCATCTGGATTCCTGGAAGAACTTCCTGGAGACCCTTCCCCACCAGAAGAAAAGCGGAGATCTGCTTATCAAAACACTGAAGGTCATTGGGCTCAAATTGACAGAGTTTTCGAGCGACGAGGGGGATCTCTTGAGCAAGGCGCTGATGGAGAAGCAGATCAGGATCCTGAGTGTGACCTGCAGCAATGAAAATTTTATCAAAGCAGTCAAGTTGACAATCAAGGAGTGGAGTTTGAAGGAGGACAAGAAGGAGGAGTTGGGGATGGTTCTGCTACTCATGTACTCGTTCTGCACCGACATCCTCCGGAAGATTCCAGAGTTTGGGAAGGACTTTCTGTATAATTTGGTGTGCACTGTGGCGGGGGTCGTTTGGAGTAGTCAGCATTTGAGCGGGGTTGATGAGACAATTCTCACAGGGTTCCGGAAGCTCGAGGAGAAGATCCAGAGGATTTGCGAGGAGTGGAAGGTGGCGGAGGAAAAGAGGAGGTACCTGGCGGAGATTAAGGAGTATGAGAAGATTTTGCATGAGGGGGAGGCGCCGGAGGACTTTAGGGAGATTGGCGTCGTGCCCAGTTTGGGGGAGATTTTGAGGGAGGGGATTCCCTTTCTTAGACCTAATAAGGTTTTTGGAGGGTATGACTGCTCGGATGATTATTTGGGGACCCAGTTCCGATTGCTCAGGGAGGATTTTGTGCGACCTTTGAGGGAGTGCGTGAGAGAGTTCATTAGGAGCAGGTTCGTGCTGATTATCTGAATGAATCTGAATGAATTTAACTTCTGAACATCTAACTTTGAGTTTTTGCAGCAAATGAATGTAACCGTTTATTTAATTCTGTCCGTTAATTTTCGTTTCACAGATGCCAGTCTGGAATCGGAAGACCAGCGACGACCATTACCCCAAAGGACAACAGCGTCAGGATCTACAACGACGTGATGTTCAACAAAATCGAAATGTCGCCGGTAAACGGAAAGGATTATCTGTTCAGCCTACCTCCGGAGTTGACGAGGAGTGTTAACTGGGACAAGTCTAAAAGGCTTCTTTCCGGCTGTCTTGTGATGCTGACTTCTGATAACTTCAAAACTGCACTCTTTGGGATAACACTGGTCCCGTCCAATGAGCCAAAGTGGAAAACGGGTGGAGGGGACTGGAGGCGGAGGGAGCTTGCGGACGGAGTAGTTCGGCTTCATATTGAGGAGGGTGGAGAGACTGTCAAGCGTGGAGAGCGGTATGTCATGTTCGAGTCTGAAGCTTACTTTGAGGTAAAATTTGATGAAAAATTAAATATAAATAAGATGGTCCATCGTATTTAAAGTTTATTTTGTCTTTAATTTTAACAGGCTTATAAGCACAACTTGAAGATCCTTCAAGAGATCCGGTTTTTGGATGCGGGCGAGAGTCCTATGGCAAAGTTTATCGTCTCAGCTTCCAGTTGTGTGGGAGCGCCTTCATATTTGACAAGACGCGGCAACAGTTCGCCCGATTTCGACGAGGATGATGATTACGATGCTATTGAGGGAATGAAGCTCAAGTTGCCGCTGTCCGACGATGAGATTATGACCGTGAGCGTTCTGGAACCTGAAAAATGGGATTCTGGTGTTATCAGGGCGAAAATGGGACTGAATGTGGATCAGTTTGATGCGTTGCGGATGGCGTTAACTTCTGAGATTGCCGTTATTCAGGGACCTCCTGGAACTGGGAAGACATTCGTTGGACTTCAGATTGTTAAAACTCTTCTCATGAATAGGAAGAGACTGGGTGGGAGGGATGGTGGGGAGGAGGATATGGTGTTCGGGCTGGGGCCTGGGGACAAGATGATGAGTGGGTTTTCTGGTGGCGTTGTTCCAGATTCGCCGATTCTAATTCTTTGTTATACGAATCATGCTCTGGACCAGTTTCTGGAGCTGCTGTTGGATAAGATACCTGGGTTGGGGGTCGTTCGGGTTGGTGGGATGTGCAAGTCGGAGAAGTTGGAACAGTACACGCTGACGAAAATTAGGAAGGATATCATCGATAAGGTTGGGCAGCCACCCAATTACAGGTAAATGTATTAGAAATCTGTGGCTTTTGTTTTAATTAAAGTGTTTGTCTGATTGCACATTATATCGTTTTTAATTGTGTTTATGTGACAGGAGGTACAAGTATGAAGAGGGCAAGGCGTTGAGGTGGCTGGGAAGAGTTGAACAGAAAATTAGTAACGTGAAGGTGGAGATTGAGGAGCTGAGGAAGCCCAACGGAGTGCTTTGCTTTAGCAAGATGGAGGTTCACAAGAAGCTGATGGAAAAGAGCCGCGTGCCCAAGAAAGTTCTTGATGACTTGCGGGGAGTAAAGTGGCTCGGGATTGAGTGGGGGCTGTTCAATGGAGAGAGATTCGTTGTGGAGGAGTTGATCGCTGGTGGGTTCAAACTGAACTTCATGTGGTTGAAGAATCAACTGGGGCGGATTGTTGAAATGTGGGAGGGGGTTGGGTCTGCTGGTGGAGGTTTGGCTTTGGGTGTCCAGGATGAGGAGGACTTCGACATGGACGAATTGATGGAGAAGAGGATTTTTGATGATGACGGGAATACTGGGGAGGTGGAGGAGGCGAATGGGACGGATGCGGAGGAGTATCGGGATTCTATCTATTTTAATAGTTGCTCTGTGAGGGAATGTAGGAAGATGGCTGAGCAGTGTGGGGATCGGGTTGGGAGGAGTTCTGATAAGATGCAGTACGAGAATAAACGGGAGTTCATCTCGGCTATTTTGGGGCTGTACAAAGGGGGATTTTTGAAACTGCCTTCTCTGGATGATAAATATCAGGCCAAGGACATTGGGGATGATGACGCGAGATTCCGTTGGGCTATTTACTTTCGAGTTGTGAAGGTCGCTCATGATTTTGCGGTGGAGTTGGAGCGGGAGCTGAGGGGAGAGTTGGACGCGGCGAAGCGGAAGCTGGAAAGGGCGAGGGAGAGACTGTTCTCGGCGAGGGAGGAGTACCTCAAGGCCATGGAAGTTTTGAATTACAGCATTTTGAAGAAACGGGATGTTATCGGAATGACTACGACTGGAGCTGCTAAGAACCATTCGCTGCTGGAGAAGGCAGGAGCTAAGATTGGTGAGTATTGAGTTTGGAGGGGGTGATGGTGGGTGGAGGTGATTTGTGGAGGAAATGTGAACATGGGAGTATTTTTGTTTTGCTTTTACAGTGATTGTGGAGGAAGCGGCGGAGATATTGGAGGCGCACATTGTCACAGCGCTTACCAAACATTGCGAGCATCTCATTCTGATTGGGGATCATCTTCAGTTGAGACCGAGCACTACTGTTTATGAGCTCGGGAAGGATTATCGGATGAACGTTTCCCTTTTCGAGAGGCTTATTTTGAACAATGTGCCGTACTGCACTCTCAAGGTATTTAAAATTAGCTATTAGCTTTTAAATTTTCAGACGGAAACCATGCTGCTGTCAAAATATAGTTTGTTTTAATCAATCTTTAATTTCAGACTCAGCACCGCATGCGACCTGAGATATCTAACTTGATCATTGGCCCAATTTACAAGGAGCTCTTGAATCACGATTCTGTCAACACATATCCGATGATAAGGGGAGTTTTCCGGAGCATGTTTTTCGTTGACCATAAACAGTTTGAGGATAATGTACGCTATTTAAAACTATCCAATCATTTTAAAATGATTATTTACTAAAATATATTTAACCAAGAGTTATTTTTTTTCGCAGGACACGGATTTGGCGAGCAAGTCAAATATGCACGAGGTGATGTTCATCACAGGACTCTGCAACTATCTTCTGAAGCAGGGATACTCCAAGGATAAGATAACCATCCTGACCATGTACACTGGGCAAATGTTCCAGCTCAAGAAAATGGTGTCGCGGGAGTTGGACTGTAGGGGAGTTCGAGTTACCTGCGTGGACAGCTATCAGGGCGAGGAGAACGATATCATTTTGCTGAGTTTGGTACGGAGCAATGAGCAGAGCAGCGTTGGGTTCGTTGGGATCGATAACCGAGTTTGCGTCGCGCTGTCGAGAGCGAGACATGGGCTGTACGTAATCGGGAACATGGAGTGTTTGGCGAAGAAGAGCAGGACGTGGAAGGCGGTTAAGAGGAAGCTGACGCACACTTTTTGCATTGGGGAAGGATTGGAGTTGATTTGCGAGAAGCATATGAGGAGGAACTTTGTGAAGAGCGGACAGGATTTTGCCAAGTTTAAAAGTGGAGGCTGCGACGTTGTTTGCGAGGAGCAGCTTCCGTGCGGGCACAAGTGTCCGCTGCTTTGTCATCCGGATAAGTCGGAACATGAGACGGTCAAGTGTAAAGGGGTTTGTACGAGGAAGTTGGAGGGGTGTGGACATGTCTGTAGTGGGATTTGCGGGGAAAAGTGTGGGGAGTGCTTGGTTGAGGTGGAGAAGGATCTTCCCTGTGGTCATAGAGGGATGGTGGCATGCTCGAAGGATCCGACTACTGCCAAGTGCAGTGGATTTTCTGAGAAGACGCTGGCGTGTGGACATCAGTTGAAGATGCACTGCAGTGAGCCGACTGATGGGGCATTGTGCAACGAGGAAGTCGAGTTTGTCTTTGGAACGTGTGGCCACAAGGTTAATTATTTGAATTAATTTTTATCGTTGATTATTGGAATACGAGTGTGGAAAGGGAAATTAAAATTAATTTGTTTTTATTTATTTCAGAAAAAAATAGTATGCCGCGACTCCAAGACTGTCAACTGCACGCATCATTGCAACATGAGTCTGGACAGGTGTGGCCACACTTGCCTTCGAACGTGTCACTGGAACGACGACCCTGCCCACCTCTTCTACAAATGTCCCAGGTTTTGCGAACGGTTCTGCAAAAATGACCATCCTTGCATCGAGAAGCACAAGTGCCATGAGGATTGTCCTCCGTGTTCGGTTCGTGGGAGAAAGGAACTGCCCTGCGGTCACAAGCAAATGGTGCCATGTGGCGTTGCGGTCAAGGATCACAAGTGCACTGTCAAGGTGCAGGGATGTGGTCGTCAGTGCAGCGGAGGCGAGTTTATCAAGAGTTTATAAATGCGATTATTATTGTGTTTTTATGATTTTTTGAAAACTGTTGTATGCTTTTTTGTTTGAAGGCCACTCGTGTGATGTGGAACATGCCTGTGGAGACCAGTGCCCACCTTGCCAAGTCGGAGTTTCCACCCAGCTTCCCTGTCAGCACAAGGCAGTGATCCCTTGTCATGTTGGTGTTTTGTTGCAGGGCCCGGAGAAATGCGGAAGCGAGTTGCAGTTGCACATATGCAAGCTGTGTGGGGATAAAAGGATGAGCGATGGTCCAAGAGATCCACGGAGTGGGGCAAAGAGGAGACGGGAGGAAGAGGAAAGGGAAGAGATGGAAAATACGGAGATAAGTCGTGCCGTTGTAGACATCATTACGCTGGATTAGAAATGTTGTTTGCAGAGGTGGGTTAGTTGAGTCTGAGCATTCATGCTAAAGAAATGATCCTTTGAATTATGAGCTCATGCGAGACATTAAAATGTTATTTTTTTAAATGATGCATAAATAAACATATATGGAAATATATAAACTCGTGTTAAATGTTGCTAAATTAAAGCTACAGTTTATTAATTACCGAATTATTATAATATATTATACATAAATATATAAATGTTATTATGAATCAGTTAATATTGATATCTCATATTAACTTATTAGTGAATTTTAGCAAACTAATATTGTTAGCTATTGTTGAGAGTTCAAATTAATAAAACGCAGTAAAATACACAAATTATAATTTAACGAAATTATTGTTAACGTCCATAATTGTAATATAAGGTGTATTATCACCGACCGAACACTGTCTATCAAGCAGAAATGCAACTAACCGAATTAAGTCAACGATTTACAAAACTTTCTGTGAGTATTAAACGATTTCATACAAAACGCCATATGAACTACTTATTTTCCTAACACTTTCTTAGAATTACAATAATTATGGAACAAGAATTTAATTTACTAACTGTAGCCATTTGACCACTGCATTTCAAGTACATAAAGTTGATTGGTACTTGAACGTTCACATAAAAAGCTGAAATAACGAATAGTATTTTTTGTCTGCTTTTTTATAAAAAATACGAACTACCTATCTTATCTTTAACTTTGCCCCTAATCGTAAGGTAACAAACTTTTTGAAAATGGATGTGACGAGACGCTGGCTCAATAGTAACATGCCTCGTTCTTACTCTTTTTTTCTTCCCGTAATTGAGATGCCAACTCCTCATTCTCCCGTAAAACTTGCTCATGTGCTCGCTGCAACTTTGCAAACTCCATTTTGATTGCGTCCAGTTCCAGATCCTTCCTAACATTCTCAAGCTCTGTTTGCCGCTTCAATTCATGGAACCGGGCCTGGAGGTCGATAAGAGCATTCTTCTGCTTCTCCCGGTAGTTCTTGCAATAAATTGCCTTGTGCACACTTCGCACTGCACCTGCCGGGAGGTTGGGATCAGAAGGGTTCAACTGATACAGCGGCACCTTCTTTGGGGTTTGGGGCACCTTTCTCTTCCGGGAAGTTGAAGTGTGTTGTGGAGTTGCAGCAACTGACACACTGACGGTGGAGGAGGTTACGACATTAACCCCAGTTTCTTCCGGTTCTACAGTCATCTCCACAAAGTCTTGCGGGTAGATTGGCGGACAAGGACTAGAAACGTTAATGGGGAAGTGATCTGGGATTGGTGGAGGCGGCTGGTCGCTAAAAACAACCCACGGCGATGGAACCGGAGCTAGGGTGGGGTCAAACAAAGGGACACTGTTCACGGATGCAGTCTGCAACTTTGATAAAAATAACTGTATAAACAACTGCATACCTACTTCGCAAAGAATTGTTCATGCATGGCTAAAGTTTTGTTTTCATATGTGAATAAAAGTACTCACCCAATGTTCAGGGAAAGCATAAAAATCAGCGAATTCGCGTTCGTTAAGCGAAAAACTCACTGGATTTTGTTCCAGGACTAGAGGATCAGGCGCCGGGACCTCAAATGAATTGTACACCTACGAAAGATACAAAAGCAAATACTGAAGACAATAATTAATAATGAATAAAGAGCTGATTATATATTTTTTTCAAGATGCCATGCGTCAATTTGACCAACTGTCGGAGCTGTAACCCATAAAGGTGCGGTCAAAATATTTTATGTGGTAAATTGATGGAAAAGTTGAAGATTAGCGTCTTTGAAGGTGAAATGAGCAGAGTTGCGTAACGCAGCCAATTGCGTTATCAGTGACCGTTATTTACCGCTGTGACTTGCATTTCTTTGATATTTCAGATTGCAATGCGATACCGTTGTTATTCGTTATTTTTTAAATCAAGAATTTGCACCATGCGCTACCATTATTGGTAAATAACGCAATACATGTATGTATTTGTTGTTCATCCTGTCCATTATTATTAAATTAAAGCAACAAACACAGTACAATACACCTTATTTATTCAGTGTCAATTTAATTGCGTTATTCATTACCCGTTCCGCATCTCTTATATATAATACGCAGATTAGCTGAGAAATGTTCTCGTGATTTTTATGTGTCATCGTGAGGGGAAAGAAACCTGGATGCAACCTCATGTTAATACCGTTCCATGCTAAATGTAAGACGCCTAATAAGCCAAACCGCTTCACGTACCATGCCATATTAATATATCGTTGCGCAATTAGGTTTAAGATTTAAATAAATGCCTTTTGCTTCAAGCACCATGTCGTTACGTAATTAAGATTAAATGAATGTATTTAGTGAATATATCAGGAACATTAAATTTCATAACACCTCAAATTTCGTAACGAGAAATTCAAAACATGCGGTTAATTAAAAAAATAATTGAACGTATTTTACTGCAAAAATCAGTTATTTTAGTAAAAAAAATTGAGATACTTCTGGGAATAAAATGTTCATTTAAAAAAATTTATCTTAATCTTAAGGTCAAGGTGGTATTAAATAAAGAGTACTGTCCCAGTGATTATTCAAATGCTCTTCCTGTGGAAGAACCTCAGAGACCTTTTTCAAATGACAATTTGCACAGTTTCCATGAACAATCCAAATAATTAGGCGTTCACCCAAGAATGTTATTCATTTTGCCCCAAATTTATAAACAATATTCTGTGAGTTTTCTGAACTGATGGGGCAAAATAATGTCATCCTTGGGGTGAAATCCTGGAGGAAGGTCTCTAAGGTTCTTCCACAGGAAGAGCATTTGAATAATCACTAGGACAGTACTCTTTATTTAATACCACCTTGACCTTAAGATTAAATGAATAGAAAATGTTATTCTGCCCTGACAAATCATCACTTTAGTACTAATTTATCATCAAAACTTTCTTTGAAAATAAAATATTCTTTGGGTAAATGATTTTAATTTTTAAGACTCATTTACTATTAAATTTGAGGGCTAACTGAATATTTATTGATGCGCATTTTTATTTTAAATTTTTTGCCTATGTGAATAATTTTTATTACAAAGTCATGATTTTTAGAACTTTTTTTTGTAAATTGTTTCGACAATGTAATTCATATACCCCGAAGCTCTAAGTTTTTTCCTTAAACGGTATGCTATGCATGCTGATGTGATACATCCGCTAATCAACTATGATAAATTTCTACATTCTACTGGAAGAATGATGATCCATACTCTAAAACTATCGTGATTAATGGGTGGAACTGGGTAATGTTTAATGTCATTTTTCGTCCAGAATTTAGCTAGAATTTCTTTCTGTTGGCCTAGAATTACACTCTTGGACATTTATTAGTGTAAATTTATACATTGTCAAATTTTGGAATCTAACATAAATATATAATTTTAGCTTTTCCCGCCACACTAACATAATTTAATTCCTAGCACTTGTCATCTTTTATATATGTTTTTCAATAGAATACAGAGGTTCTCTATACTAAATAATTTTGCAATAAAAATAGTATCTTTATATGAAAAATAATTATTTCGTAAACACAACGCTAATTTCTTATCAAAAGAAAATATTTTTTTCACAGAAATGTTTGATGATAAAGTACCACCAAAGGCATGATTTATTTTGGATGAAAAAAGAAAAAAAAAGATCGACTGTTGATTGATAATGAGAGCCGGCGATAAAAATCAATCCCCATTAAAAAGCATACATGTGCCCTTCCCGTGACGGACAGACAAACAAACTAAAAGCATAACCTACGCTTCAGCTACATAATGAATACATAAACTTATAGTTCTAGATTGCGGTGTAGATTTGTACTAACGTTTTGTCCTTGCTGTTCCATTATACGTACTTCTGGCTTCAGGAAATGAAATCGCAGATCCTTCCTTGGAATCTGAAAAAAAAACAGAGATTTTTAAATCTTTTTATGTATTTACGGGCCAAGACCACCTGAACTTAAATACACCATCGCTATCGAAACTTGCAAGCTGTTACTAGGCGTGAGGAATTCAGCACTCGTGAAAAATCAACAGATATGAGAATGGGCCACAACCACTGCTGACCAAGCCAATTAACTCCAAAATTAATCAGTTGATTTTCCCCAAAAGTGCTGAACTCCTCAGGCCTAGTAGCAGTGTTCATGATTGTGTATTCAAGTCAGGTTATATGGTAAGCAGTCAATTCCCATTTCGGCTTCGGTAGCTACCTCTCTGGCCCGTATTCGCGTAATGTTCCCCCATTTCGCATGGCATTGTTCATGGTGAGCAGGAATTTTTTGGTAGTGAGCAGCACAGTAATTTATTAAATTACTTGTAATTAAATTGGTAATTAAATTACACGGAAAATAAAAGTAATTGTAATTAATTAAAACGAAAATCGGCGTCCGTAATTGTAATTGATCAAAAAATTATTTAATTATCTTTTAGTTTTTGATTATGTGATTCAATGGGAACGCATTGCATAAAATTATTCGTATTGGTCGGAGATAATTGCGGAAGTTTTACTGATGACTTACCTTTTATGATTATTTCTCCACAACGCAGTTGGTGAAAATGAAAGTCGGAAAGACAAGCCGTCAGAGAAAGTCATACAAACGTCTGCCACCACGTCTCCAAGAGGTTCTTTCTAGGACTATCTATTAATATTAAACCGAAGCAATATTAGGTAATAACGTACTTTAAGACCAGCCAGCCAGATGTCAAATCATTTTATTACACAACATGAAAAATTATTTAAGCCTAATACTTTACGATTTAATAGTACTACTCACTTTTGTGGAGAAGCCACTCGAAACCTTACACCTTGATTTTCACAGATTAACGAAACAAATATTTAAAAGTTACAACGAACAATCCTGATCAAGTGAGGAAAATCCCACCACAAAGTTTCTCTTTTACATATTATTATGCGTTACTGGAAGACTCGTCCTCTGTTGTAAATGTGGTCACCAATAACTGTTTGTTGGTTAGAGTAATAGTCAGTATGTATATCTTTAAAAGTTCTAAAAATTGTCTGTGAGCGGCTACAAAAATGCTTCCTGTGTTCGCGAAAATCTCCAGATTAGCACGACACAAAAGAGACGGGACTACGGGACTAGTACTAGTACACCGACTTGACTTGCCGATTTTGCTCACCTCAAAAAGTACTCCACCGACCAACTCAACCAAAGCACAACAATACTAGCAAATATTATTAGAAAAATTCTCAAGCGTCTTCGAGTCCGAACCTTATCGCATCTCCCACTAATTTACTTAAAACTGAAGCTCTCTTTTTGTGTACCGACGGACTCCCAGTAGTGGAGTTTGCATTCTTCTGCTGAGCGCAGCGAAGCAGTACGTTACCTTTACATGCATAGCTACAGTAACGGTGTAGCAACCTTTGACCCTTAAAAACAACGAGATACATAAACTTGGAGAAAGAAATACAATGTATTTTGGCATTTTTGGTGTGCCACAATAAAAAGACTGAAAAATTGTTTTGTCATTGCTACTATCTCCTCAACTACCAATTTAAAGTAAAAATTACTACCAACTCAAGGTAAACCATATGCCAAAAGTATGCAGTGTAGTTTCCAGTTGAATCATGAAGTAAATCTAAACTTCTGAAACTTTTGAAAGCAAATAATCTGTTTGTACAGACAATTGATTAAAAAGCTAAATTAGTCACTAATTTCACTAATTATTTTTATAATTTTATAATAGTGCAATTTTTGATATTTTATGTGAACATTTTTTCTATATTGTTATATTCAATAACACACTTTATTCTCAGACAACATGGGATTTTTGAACGAAAACAAACATGTTAACAATTTGATTAATTATATCGTATTTTTTCTTGCATGCAAAGAAACGCTAGCAGATTGTTCATGAGAACAATCCACCAATTCGCACTTTGATCTGTTTGACCTGACGATTGTCTTTTTCATCTGAATTGCAAGCAAGTATGCACTAAACCCAGTGATATGCCATAAAGATTGAACCTCATTGACTAAACCAGAAGGATTTGTAAGTTGGTTTGGGTTAGGTTCAGGTTCATGCATAAAAATGTTTTTGCATAGAAAAAAATAAAAATTCAAACTTCATGGAAACATTAGCCATGAGTAAACAGCCAAAATTTTCTGTACTTCTGGCACACCAAATTTCCATTATTTCTTTCTCCAAGTTTATGTATCTCATTGCTTAAAAAGGTACATTATGTAGTTCGTTACACCGTAAAAACCGTTGATGGTTTGTAGCGTCCACATTTTTCAGAATTTTTGAACGGTCCAAAAACAAAATCGTCGATTTAGAACGTACTCTTTTGGGCAACTGTCGGATAATTGCAAAATTCACAGTCCTTCTACCACAAATTGACTTTCGTACACAGAAGGAAGCTCATAAGTGGAAATTTTTTATCATCAATGAATTCCTGATGATTCAAAACTGTGTTCTGCATATTTCATTTTAGAACAAGTCGCAATTTTATATGTAAATGCGCCTATTAGTAGTGTCATGATACTATATACCGTTACCGTCGATAGATTGGTAGTAGCCTTTGCCTTTACTACAAATTAGGGTGGCAACCGTATCTACGAAATTCATATTAGGTTATTGAGAATCTCAATTTGAGATGATAAATGGGTCCAAAAAGGTATGTTGAGCAAACAATTTGGTTTGCTGTTTGTTTGCTGCATAAAAGTCCAAAATAAAAACAAGGCAAAAAGTTAAGCACCACAGTACCGACTTTTTGAGTTCATCGAAAGCTTAAATTTAAAATTAAACCTGTGTGAGGAGTCCAAGGAGCCAATATTGGTTCAATCAAAGCAATACTAATTAAATTGCTATAAAAATGTGACATTTAAGCACAGCATACATAAAGTAAGAGTTTTCCCTTGAAGTATGCAATTTATAATTACTAAATACTAGAAACTGATAAGTTTTTCGTTGCAGTAAAATTTGCAAGATCTCAGTTATGATTCCCTTCTTATCCCTAACTAAAGTAAACCAATATTGGCTCCTTGGACTCCTCACACAGGTTTAATTTTAAATTTAAGCTTTCGATGAACTCAAAAAGTCGGTACTGTGGTGCTTAACTTTTTGCCTTGTTTTTTCTATTATTAACTACATCTATTTATGTTCGGCTAGTTCGGCACAAGAATATCATAAAAAAGAGCAAAATCCCACCAGAAAGTTTCTCTAATATGCACTTCCACTACTACTGGAAGACTCGTCCTCTGTTGTAAATGTAGTCACTGGTCAACAGTATTAAATTGGTCAATAATAGCATTTCTTTAAAAGTACTAAAAATCGTCTATGGACGGCTAAAAAGACGTCTTCGCGAAAATCTGCAGTTAGTAAATACGACACGCAGATAGAAGGAACTAGAACACGGACTTGGCTTATATTATTTTGCACATCTCAAAAAATATTGACCAACTCAACCAAAATACATCAATGCGCGCAAACACAAGAAAGATCGGAAAAGTGACGCTCCTTCTTATCGCATCTACTAATTTGAATATTTTTATTTAAAAGAGAAGCTCCTCCTTCTGTTAACTGCATCTATTTATATGTATGTACGTACGTACAGCACAAGAATATCATCAAAAAAGAGCAAAATGAAGCTGAAGCACACATAGATCTCAGAAAATCAGATCGGATGACATTTTTGATTTGAAAAAAAAAGATTTTTTTGGATACTTGATTTACATTTTTTCATACCGTGCATATAAGCCATATTATTCGTGTACAACGGTTGTTTTGTGTATGGTTTATTGACAGCTTGAGTTTTTGCTGTTTGCTGTTTCAAATTGCTAGCGGATCCAGGTAGAATCTTATCTCACACGGGGATTTTTGAATATTAAGATATCTGAGCATCTTATGGAAATCAGGAATATGTGCAGAATACACGAATAAAACACACAGCAAAAGATACAACGCAATGTTCATTTCCACGCTCGGCAACTTCATCATGATAATACCATAATCATAATCATCATGGCCCCATAGAATATTGCTAAAATGACCAATGATTCCTTCCTGAGCTAGACTGACATATAAACTTATGAAATGAAACTCTATTAAATACATATGAATCATATACATAACTAGACGTAGAAAGCCCGTTGAAATCAACGGGCTCTAGAAACTTTACAGACAGATTTAAGGTAAGGACGACTTTTCCCTCTGGGGCACGACTTTTCCCTATGGGGCACGACTTTTCCCTCTGGGGCACGACTTTTCCCTCTGGGGCACGACTTTTCCCTCTGGGGCACGACTTTTCCCTCTGGGGCACGACTTTTCCCTCTGGGGCACGACTTTTCCCTCTGGGGCACGACTTTTCCCTCTGGGGCACGACTTTTCCCTCTGGGGCACGACTTTTCCCTCTGGGGCACGACTTTTCCCTCTGGGGCACGACTTTTCCCTCTGGGGCACGACTTTTCCCTCTGGGGCACGACTTTTCACTCTGGGGCACGACTTTCCCCTCTGGGGCACGACTTTCCCCTCTGGGGCACGACTTTTCCCTCTGGGGCACGACTTTTCCCTATGGGCACGACTTTTCGCCACGGGCCACGACTTTTCCCTCTGGGGCACGATTTTTCCCTCTGGGGCACGATTTTTCCCTCTGGGGCACGATTTTCCCCTCTGGGGCACGATTTTTCCCTCTGGGGCACGATTTTTCCCTCTGGGGCACGATTTTTCCCTCTGGGGCACGATTTTTCCCTCTGGGGCACGACTTTTCCCTATGGGCACGACTTTTCGCCACGGGCCACGACTTTTCCCTCTGGGGCACGATTTTTCCCTCTGGGGCACGATTTTTCCCTCTGGGGCACGATTTTTCCCTCTGGGGCACGATTTTTCCCTCTGGGGCACGATTTTTCCCTCTGGGGCACGACTTTTCGCCACGGGCCACGACTTTTCCCTCTGGGGCACGATTTTTCGCCACGGGCCACGACTTTTCCCTCTGGGGCACGATTTTTCCCTCTGGGGCACGACTTTTCCCTCTGGGGCACGACTTTTCCCTCTGGGGCACGACTTTTCCCTCTGGGGCACGACTTTTCCCTCTGGGGCACGACTTTCCCCTCTGGGGCACGACTTTTCTCTCTGGGGCACGACTTTTCCCTCTGGGGCACGACTATTCCCTCTGGGGCACGACTTTTCCCTCTGGGGCACGACTATTCCCTCTGGGGCACGACTTTTCCCTCTGGGGCACGACTATTCCCTCTGGGGCACGACTTTTCCCTCTGGGGCACGACTTTTCCCTCTGGGGCACGACTTTTCCCTCTGGGGCACGACTTTCCCTTCTGGGGCACAGCGTTTCCTCCCACTTGCACGGTTTTCCTCCAACTTGCAGGGCTTTCCTTGCACAGCGTTTCCTCCCACTTGCACGATTTTTCCTCCCACTTGCACGGCTTTTCCTCCCACTTGCACGGCTTTTCCTCCCACTTGCACGGCTTTTCCTCCCACTTGCACGGCTTTTCCTCCCACTTGCACGGCTTTTCCTCCCACTTGCACGGCTTTTCCTCCCACTTGCACGGCTTTTCCTCCCACTTGCACGGCTTTTCCTCCAACTTGCACGACTTTTCTTCCAACTTACACGGCTTTTCCTCCCACTTGTATGTATTTCATTTATTTCCAGTACAAAAAGAACCTACTAATACCTATAATGCAACTTGGCTATTTGATTACGTAAATTATATTCAGCAGAGCACGTACCTATGTAGGTATCATGTAGATACAACGTGTAGAGTTATGTAAAAATGTCAGTTTTTCTATTTTGAATTACTGACGACACGGTTGGAGTTTTGAAAAAATTTCAACGTAGGTTCCGTTAGGGAAGCTGTGCCTTTAATTTGATACCAAATTTATTATTGTGGACTGCTTGGTGTCGGTGTGAGAGGGACCCAAAGGTGTCGAAGGATTTGCCTAATTTGCATATTCCAACTTTGTATATATAGATATGATAGACACTTGCAAGTTGCAGTTTTATGCACGCTATATTACGAAACTGACCAT
>CM023203.3:3920535-4009195 GCA_004115045.4 Sinella curviseta
TCCTACTCGTATCACGTTGCCCCATACTCCAGAATCCATTAAATTACTTTATAGAAACTATGAACTAGATTGCATTGATTCGATCATCACTAAACAAATTGAATTGACATGAAAGTCAAAATTAACAATAAAAGTTAATTACAAGTATAAATTAGTGTTTTACGAGTTTTATTACAATTTTTAAATATTGTGCGAGTGCGAACGAACAGCATTCGATACAAATTAGTTTTCAATGTTTTTTGTGACTACAGAAGACGAAGAAGAAGAGAGCGAATTGAGATAACGTACTATTTAGTTCGAGTGGTGGTGACATTACTTAGTGTTAATTATTGCTAATTAGATAGATAATTAAGATTTTAGTGTGGTACTGCGGCGGCCGTTGAGCTGCGTCTTGTTGACTGCTGCTGCTGTTGGAATTTCTTGAGCGTGTCTTGAACGTGACGAATGCTTTCTGGAGGGACGTATCTCCTTAGCTTGGTCTGGAAGTCGGGATGGTGGAATATCTTGGACAGGCAGTGCTTACCGTTCAACCTGGACAGACAACAAATAACAATTCATTAAAGTTACAATTAAGCAGTCGGCTAATTAAATTTTAAAATATGGTATTTACCTGGTGTTGAGCTGTCCCTCCCGCAGGAACCCGACAATCATTGGAAAGATCCTCTGCGCAAACTCCTTGCTCATCAGCCTATCCTGCGCCGTCCCTTCCATGATTTTCGACAGGAGGTGGGCAGCAAACTCCCTCACGTTGTGATTCTTGTGACGAGCTCCGTACTGTTCCAGGAGGAGGAGACACTTTACAGGATCCGTGTGATGGACAGCGGCCAGCAACGCGATTTTGCACTCCTCCTGAATAAACTTGTTGTGTGGTCCACCGCAGAGATCCAAAAGTCTTTGGAACACCTTATCTCCTTCGCCCTCCATGGAACGCCGCTGGGTCTCGTACAGCATTTTGAAGCACTGGCAAGCAGCTCGGCTCAGTTTTGTCCGGGAGGAGGAGAGATGAGGTAGACCAGAGTACAGGATTTTCCGGAGGATTGGCTTGATGCTGGAGGGATTCTCGGACGAGAGTCTTTGAATCGAGTGGAAACCATCGCAAATCTCCTCCCAGTCACTGTCCTGGCTTTTCAGTTTTGATACGATCGAGTCGAGGAGTTCTGGGGTTGGAGGGAGATGGGAGGCGACTGAGGTGTCTTGAGGATGATTCGAGTCTACGGGAGTGGATGGGTGGGTCGAGGGGTAGTGGAAGCCACAGGTACTTTGAACACGACGACGTTGTCCACATCCGGATCGTCTCACTCCGGTGGTGGCAGAGTGCTCAGGTCTTGTACGGCTTTGGCGGCTGGCCGGACGCACTTGGATGACGCCATCCATGTCCTCCTGGTGATAGTGGTGGGGGTAAACGTGATGAGTTGACTCCAGCTGAGGTGGAGGTGGTGGCTGCGTAATTTTGAAGGACGGCAGCGTCGACTTCATTCTTGGCTTGGGCGCTACGGCTGGAGGTGGATGCTGATCGGCGAGGGTCTCCTCGTAGTGAAAGTAATCTTGCATCGCAGGCAGTCCGAATATCCCTTGACTCAGGGAGGAGCTCGATGGTCTCGTGTGATCCCCTCCAGTACTGGTAGCGTTGGTCGTTGTCACCACAGGCGTCTCGTAATGATTTTGGTGATGGTGGCGCACCCGATAAGTCCTGTTTCCTTTTGATGAACCGCTCGCTTTCTTTTGCTGATAATCTTCAGTCGTGGTTGAAGTTGAAGGCTTACTCCCTTTCTTGTTGGAGGTGTTGGATTGCGGGATCTTCCTCGACGTTAGACACGGATTCACAGCAATCTCTGCTGGAGTTATCGGTCGGTTGTAACTGTACGTTAGGTTGGCAAAATACTCTGGAGGAGGGAGGGGTGGAGGTGGGAGTCCGATTCCGACGGAGGATTGCTGATATCTTCTTTTGGGGCTCATGATTTCTGTTGAATGACTCGCGAATATTCGTCTTCAGTCTTCGACTTCCGGTTCTCTGAAAATTCCAAGAAAAATTATGGTCACCTCCACTTCTGTTTTTTATGCAAAAATGTCAGATGGGAGGGGAGTCGGAGGAAAAAATCAGCCAAAAGAAAAAGCAGCGCAAGTCAGCAGGCACGCAGGAAAAATGCAACAAAGGAAAAAAAGTAAACAAAGGAGAGGTATGGGTTTGTTTACAAACAAGCAACGGAGGCGCAGGTGACAACGGCGTAGGAGGGGGAGGAAAAATGTCAAACGTATTTACTTTTTTGGAGATGCTTAGGTTAGGAAAAATTAATTGGCAATTAAAAATTTAAAGATGTAATTGGTAATTTAAGTTCAATTAGTAGTCTAAATTGCAAGTGTACAACATTTTTAACGCTTCAAAATTATAACATGAAGGAGATTGTAACTATCCAGCTGGGGTCATGCGGGGTGAACTTGGGCTACAAGGTAGTAATTAATCTCTCAAGCCACAATTCATTGTAATTAACTAGCAAATTAAATTGTGCATGAAAATCAACTGATTAATTAAAAATGTGTATCATTTTACCCCTTTACAGTTTTGGGAGGACGTCTGCGATGAGCACGGCATCCTTCCAACAGGCACCTGGTGTGGTGACCACGACCTCCAATTAGCCAAGATAACCTGTCTGTTCAACCCCGGCCCTGTGGCAAACTACATCCCCCGAAGCATCCTCATCGATCTGGACACCGCCTCCATGGACTCTGTCCGCTCCTCCCCGTTCGGCCGCATCTTCAATCCCGACAACTGCATCTTTTCCACAGAGGGAGGCGCCACAGGCTCCGGAAACAACTACGCCCGCTGCTTCTACACACTTGGTCCCTCCATCCTGGAGGACGCGTACGAATGCATCCGGCGAGAGGTGGAACGCTGCGACTGGCTCACCGGTTTCCAGATGATCCACTCCATTGGAGGTGGTACAGGCTCCGCCATGGGCAGCATGCTCCTTCCCGTCCTCCACGACGCTTATCCCAAATCGGTGATGACCAACTTTACTGTAACTCCCTCCGCCAAGATAAGCGACACTGTCGTTGAGCCGTACAATTCAATACTAGCACTGCCTCACCTTATCGACCACAGCAACTTGACAGTGTGTCTGGATAACGAAGCTCTGTACGACATTTGCTCCAAGACACTCCGCCTCACCCGACCACTCTACGACGACCTCAATCTGCTCATGGCAAAGGTCATGTCCGGGATGAGTGCCACGTACAGGTTCCCCGCAACGAACCATCTCTCGTGGAGAGTTCTCCAGTGCCTCGCTCCGCATCCGAAACTCCACTTTTTCGTGCCCGGTTTCGTCCCTCTTGCCTCCCGAGCAGCCCAGCCGTTTACCTCCGTGACGGTTGAAACAGTGACCAGTCAAATGCTGGCGAACGGTCCCTCCGTCCTCATGGCGTCGGTGAACAAGGCGAGTGGAAAGTACCTGAGTGCTGCGGCCCTGTTCCGTGGCTGCATTGTCAACGATCTGAACGTGAACGAGGTTCTGTGTCAATTCGAAACGAGGAACAGCTCTCAGTTTGTTCCCTGGATGCCGTACCACTTCATGAAGGGCATTTGCATGACGCCTCCGAGAGGTTTAAGGGTCTCTGCGACATTTTTGGCAAATCACACCAGCTCGACGGCGATCTGGAACAGGATCCTGGATAGGTACCAGAAGCTGTTCAAGAAGAAGGCGTTTCTTCATTGGTACACGGGGGAGGGGATGAGTTTGGAGGACTTTAAGCACGCCGAGGAACACGCGAGGAGTATGATCAAGCTGTACAAGGACGCAGAGAAGAATCCACCTCCTGGGTGGGTCTCGCCTGAGGATAACCCCGTGTTCAAAAAGGTGCTCCAGGAGGAACAAGCTGTCAGGGTTGTGGATATTGTGACCATTGAGCCGAGGTTTACGATTCTCAAGGCTTTTCGAAGGAGTATTCAGTGCGTCCAGATTTTGGGACTCGAGTGCTAGTTGCTTGTTCTTACGCTTATCATTATTACAAAAAATTGTTCGTGACGAAAATAAAGTTGTGCTTATCAAACTAAAACAATTGGTGATTTTATAACGTATTTACTGGCAATTGACATACCTGCATAATAATTCCAGTTTTGAATACATTTTTTTAAATATCAAAATATACAAAGGTACATATAAGCGCGATATACACATATAAATAAATAGAAAATAATAGTGTAATTAATTTGTGTACCAATTTTTTGTTTTAATTACAATTTATTGATTAGCAGCAGGATTTGGGACTGATTGCTCGCAATGCCTACGCGAGTTTTTTAGCACAATTATTCATTATTCTCAATGAGAATTTCTCATTCAATAATATTTAAATAGAAGTTTTCGTTTGACTGACACAACCTGCGTTTTATAAACTCTCATTATTATAATCAAGCGATCAAAAAATATTTCCAATAACTTTATATGCAACAGATTATAGAGTTGAGATCATATTGGAAATGAAATAGCACAAAATCAACAACGTTTTTTAATCCAGCCAGCGAATGTATGTAAGCTGGCCATATTTTTTGTCACATATTTTTTTCAGTACTCTCGTTAGTTCGTTTCTTTCGTCATAACTTTTTCGTCATTAAATTATAATAATTAATCTAATTTCTTCGGTTGTGCTCTCAGCCTGTCTCGATCTTCCCTGCCGCTTTTGATGACCGCGTCGTAGAACAGCTTTCCGAACAGGACGAGGAAGGAGCCGTACACGAAACCAAACACTTTTATTGAGGTCGGGTGGCGGAAACAGTCTTCGTGGCCCATTCCTTCAAATTAATTACATTGTTAAATTCAGAGAAAAGCATTTTTTATTAACGTTATATTTTAAGAATGTCTGCTTACGTTGGTAATACATGGAAAGTATGTTCACCGCGAAGCCTATAATCATCTGCGCCAGTTGGAAGGTCGTCAGGAAGTTGGCAAAAGAGTTGGGGATCCTGACACCCTTGGCCTACGACGTTAAAGGCAAAATAATTTAAATGCTAATTAAATTTAAAAATTAAAATTAGTTAAAATGGTGATTAACTTACCTTCAGGGCAAAGTAAGGGTACATGAGTGAGTGGACAGCGTAGTTGAGGATCGTGTACCACCTCGTCACGGGTTCCATGTACGGCGCTGCAAGTCGCAATTAAAATTACACATCACTTTAAATAAATGATATTTACACTAATTGTGGGTAAACAAATTATTTTAACTGCCACTGACCCAAAATCCAAACGACGCTCATCGTAACGACGTGATGATACCACTGCAGCAATATGAGTTTCCTTTTCCTGAGCACAATAAACAGTGTATCCCCCAACTCGACAAACTTGGAAAAGAGGAACATGAGCGTCCAGAATCCCATCGGGATATTCGTGTCACGCTTGACGCAAATGCTGTTGTAGAAGCCATTCGGCTTGTTGAGCACGGTCACGAATCCTGGGAGGAATCTGATGAAGCCCAGTATCGAGAATATTCCTAGGCTCAGGTTCCACCAGAAGAGCGGGACGCGCAGGTCGAAGGCTGGTCGACTTCTCATCGCGTGCTGGATCCCGAATATCGTGATGATGTAGATGACGCCTGCGTACACCGCCATGGTCCAGTGGGAACTGACAAACTCGTGCCACCAGAATGGGTCAATCTCCTCCCAGGAGAAGTGGAACACTGTCGACGGGTCTGTATACGTCCTGTGGAAATTAATTCAAAATTAAGATTTAAGAAAAATTAAAGTAATTTAAATATTAATTTAATTAATTTTTATTACCAGCCAAATGGACGGCGGTTGAGCACCAATTCGACATAGCTGGCGTTTGTCATCTTTTATTTATTTTTCGGGGCAATTCTGAGAAAATATAATTTGCACAGAGAAAACCGTGTTGGCAGCCAAGAGTCCTCTGGGTGTCTTATAAATATTTGTGGTAAATGGGATGTCGTGCTCTGATGACTACACTGACGACGACGATGTTGGCTATAAACTCCTGAGCAGTTTTACGACACGTTCATCACCGTGAGAAAATCAGGTTTTAATTTTCTCATATTTACGATAAACCAATACAGCAGCGACTTAATTCATTACTCATTTTTTTAATGGAGGAAGGGTAAGGGATATGGCTGATAAATTGGTAAAAAGTGTTCGAGTTGGTACTTTTCCTATAGAATAAAAGTTAAACTAAAAGTGACTGACTGTTAGTGGGATTAGGTAATTTGTGATTTAATGCGTTTACGGAAACCATATGGGCAGGTTTTTTTTCTAGTTTAGATTCTCACGTTAGAAATAGTGTTTCAAATAAGGCATATATTTGTAAGAAAAAAGAATATTACGGGGAGTACAGTTTTTCGATTCTGCTTCTGACGTGGTTGGGGTTATATTTTTTTCAAGAATCATGAAAGGTGAGTAGAAGAGAGAATGAAATATTGTGTGAAGATACTTTTGAAAAGGATAATACTTTGAAACAATTCGAAGAAGGATACTAGCTAATTAATGAAAATATTATTATGAGTTTTGATGTGGTGAACATGTTAGCGTGGGTGGAGTTGGTGAGCGTATGTATTCTTGCTAATAATTTCTTAGAGAGCTGTAGTATGAGGATTTTGAGGATGATGATGAGTTGTATTGCATTTTTTTGTACTATTTGTTGTTAATGTTATTGTTAGGCTGCTGTAGTATTTGAATTAATACATTAATAGAAGTTTCCTGGTGAATCATTATGAGCGATTATGCATTTTAAATGAACGCATATACGCATACTGTCCGTTTGAGTATGAAGGTTTTTTTTCTGTTTTAAAGGAAAGCTAAAAACAAGAACGAAGGATAGGTGCTATTTGCTAGTTTTTTTTACCTGTCTGTTAGTAAGTACCGAAATATGTTACATTGTTCGGATGAGCGGTGGAGTGGAAAGAACAAAACTACTGAGTCTTATCAATGAACTGAAAGTATATGATAAACCGGTTCTTTTCTTACGCGGATATGCTTGTACGCAAATACATACTAAATACTATGTACGCTATAAATTGGTGAATTTGTTGTGGGAGAGGGTGATGATAAGTGCAACGTTTTAGTTTTATATGGCATTGTGGATACGATAGGGTTGATGCAGGAACCCAGTAACCGGATCCATTTTAATTCGTTATCACTTAATTCTAGGTATTTAAACTTGCTCAGGAGATTCCAGCAACGAAATTTGTCGGGAATGTTTGATGGAATCAAGAAGCGTGCCATTTTTTTGACGCGGCACTTGAAATCTATATTATTAATACACAAATTGAAATTCGTTTGTCCAGCCAAAAACTTTTTTATTTCTCAACCCACACGGGTCATCAATATGTCATTCGACTCCAAATGGAATGGCGGAGTGCATTGAGGGGTTGACATTGTCAAATACACAAGAGCGAAATAAATAATTGAGGTCAAAGTTCAACAACTTAAATGTTCACTTTTTATGTGTCAAAGTTATAAATTTAAACATGATTTCTATACGATTTTTATGCCAGCAAATATCGGACATGTCAAACTTTGAAATATGTTTGATATTTGAGGTCAGGGTCAAGTTTGAAAATTGTGTGAAAATCAAAGAATATGATGATATTGCATTCCTCCATTGTAGCACCATGATAACTAAACGCAGAAGTTGAATACTAATATTAAATGCCTCCCACATGGTAATTGGGGTAAAGGTCACGCATTTCACCTATTACTACAACCACGGACACAACCACATAAAACACGTTTCGTTCCAATGTAACTGTAAAAAGTGTATGCTGCGGTGACTGACACTAATTTATTGAAATGATTTCCATATCGGGATTTTGATTAAAAAAATATTATAATTGTTGATTTTCAGCGTCCTTATTAAGGACGGGATTTTCTAGTTATAGTAATTTCTCGGAAGATAACCATCTTTCATGGAAAATCAGGTTTATTTTTGGAAATTAGGCTAAAGGTTGTGCGCACACAAATTGGCCATAAATCATGATGATCCATCAACAACAGCCAAATGCGTAGGTACGATAAAGTCATTGGGGGTAACATGAGATTTGTATGTAAAAATTAGTAAAAACATGAGTTCAATTATGAAAACACCTCCCAACTTTATTATTAACTGCTCAGATATTCACGCCTTCTCTCCCACCACCCCCACATTCGATAAACTTTTTCCCTACCCTCTCGTCCACATGTTTCCTGGCCATGTCCAAAGCTACTCCCATCCTCTCTCCGCAGTCGTAAATCCTTGTCCTCTTGAGATTAACGAGAACCCTCCCATCCTGTCCCTTTGGCGCCGCAACCACCCCTTTCCCCAGCTCCTTGCAAACGCACTGCATCCACTCATTGGCAGAGAGCCCAGTAGAGAGTAGGTTCTTTGGAACACTGCACCTCCCGTGCACGTAATCCTCACTGGACTTGATCAACACCAGCACAGGTTTCTGCTTCTGCTCCACAACGCGAGTGATTTTCTTCAAACTGCTAAACTCGTGGTCGCTCTCGAACAATTTGACAACAAAGCTGTTCTCCTCCCCTCCAGCCACCTCCATCTCGCTACACATCCGAGCAATCTCAACGGCCTCCTCCGACTTCCACAGAATCTTCTCTGCGACCTGTAGCACCTTCTCCGCCTCTTGGTACACTTCCCACGGGAGCATCAGATCCTCCCGCTTTACACACTCCGCCACCCTATCCACCATGATTCTGAGCACTTCCTTCCCCCTCTCCCCACCACTCTCCTTACACAGCTCGCTTATTTCCGTCAAGCAGTCCAAGATTTCCTGTCCAAACCTCATTGACTCCTCTGCAGTCAGCCCAGTCGCGAACACGAGCTCATAGACTCCCGCTTTCTTTCCCGGATTCGATTTCTTGGTGAGCACGACAGGCACTCCAAACTCGTTCAAGTCGTTCTGAAGCTGGTGGATCACCTCAAGACTGAGATCACCGTCCAGAATCGTGACCGTCATGCTGCAATACTTGTTCATGGCGCATTCATCTTCAAACCGGACAACCCCAAACTTCTCCTTCATCCACCACGCCAAGTGAGCGACAGTCTTTGCGCTCATCTCCCTCCCAAACCGGACGTCGTTCCTGAGGTCAAACGCCTTCACCACCGCTTTCCTGCTCAGCCCCAGCTCTGGTACGTTTTTGACTAGATGGAGTACCCATCCTGAAGGCAGCCTCCTCACTTGCTCCACTTTCAGAACGGTCCCGTTTTCTAACGTCAGCGTTCCCTTGTCAGTCTCGAAGTCTTCGGATCCCGGCACGAAGGGCGTCCGGTTCAGAATGACCCAATGCGAGTCGTTCGTGGCACAAATTTCCTCAACGGGATCGCCATTTCCGTCAAAAATCCACTCGATGAATACGCCGGGCTTTGGATCCCTCGCCAGATTCATGGTGGGATTGCAGATGCCACCAGAGTCTTTTGGATCGTATAATCCCATGAGTGACTCTAACTTGCGCACAAAAACCTTGTCTTCATTTGCAATCATTTCTGCAGCGACTTCGTCCCTGAACATTTTCTTCAGCCGCTTCATTTCGCTTTCCATTCCAGTCGCATCAAACTGGAGTCCGAGGGTAGAGCAGAGGTCCTCAATCGCTTCGCTGGTGGCACCACAAGAGTCATACCACCTGTACGCCATTTTCCCGTCAACTTGACCCTTATCCTTGCACGCGTTTAGGTCTTCTTGAGGGATTCGGGATAGCGCTGGGAAATTCATGAGGAGAATGTGGGGAAGGTCGGAGGAGAGGTGCTTCGCCTTTTCTGACTTCACCGCAAAATCTGTGTACCGCTCTATCTCGGATTTTAGGATCGTTTTGATTTCAGAGTTCATTGACGAGATTTCTGGGAATGTTTTTGATAGCGTGGTGGAGACTGGGGCGACTCCGGCTTCCAGGAGGAACTTGAGGCGGTCGGAGGTGGATAGTGAGGAGGTTGAGAACTGCTGGTCGGAGACTGCTAGCGTTCGCTGGATCAGTTTGCGGATCTTTTGGCTGTGGGAAAGAGTGGTAATTAATAATTTTAACTATTTTATTTGGATACTTTTATAACACTAAAAATTATAATTAATTTGTGTATAAGCTACCCACTTTGTTTGTGGAAGTACCCCATCGGCAAGCGCAACAGTTACGGCCCTCATGTGATCCGCAAAGACCCTGTAGCACCTGTCCCTCTCCCCCTGAGGTGTAAAATCTCCTCCATACGCAGCCCCTCCACTCTTCTCCCTCACGTTATCAAAGAGAGGTGTAAACAGGTCAGTGTCGTAATTGGAAACCATTCCGTTGAGCACGGCGGTGAGTCTCTCGAGTCCAGCTCCAGTATCGACAACGTGGCTGAGTGGTAGTCTCTCGAGCTCCCCTTCACCGTTCATGTTGTACTGCATAAACACTAGATTCCAGATCTCCACCACTTGTCCCGTGTCGCCGTTAATCTGGTCGGATGGGGGAAGATTGGGACCTCTGTGGTCGTAGTGGATCTCGGTTGAGGGGCCTACAAAAATAATTTAAACAATTTAATTTATTATCATCACTTTTTACACTTGTTTTAATATATTCGTTTGGACAGTTAAGTAACTATAGTAACTAACCGCAAGGCCCAATAGCAGCCATCTTCCAAAAGTTTTCGTTAGTAAACGGCAGTATCCTATCCGGTTTCACACCTATCGTCTCCCAGATTTGCCTAGTTTCCTTGTCTGGTGGCACGTTAGCACTTCCGGCGTAGTACGTTACAAACAGACGGTTAGGATCCAACTTGTACTTTGAGGTGAGGAGGTCCCAGGCCATCTCGCAGGCGTCCTTCTTGAAGTAGTTTGAAAAGGACCAGTTTCCCAGCATCTCGAAGAACGTGTGGTGATAAGTGTCAGCTCCGACTAAATGCAGGTCGTTAATTCTCAAGCACTTCTGACTGTTTGTTACGCGAGGGTGGGCAGGTCTGCCGTAGCCCAGGATCACGTCCTTGAACTATTCGAAACAATTTAAGCCACATTTTTCAATTACTTGTGATAATTAGCAAAAAACATTAAAATTGTTACATATTTTAAAAATTTTAATTATGTGTACCTGATTCATGCCGGCGTTGACGAACGCGAGTGACCTGTCATTTCTCGGCACTATCGAGCTGGAGGGGACGAGTGTGTGCGGAAATTTTCCGTGGTTTATGAAATACTGCGTGAACGTCTCCCTCACCTTTTGCGATGGCCACTTCATCCTAATTAATTAATCTTGCAGAACTTTAATGATTATAATTAATGATGGGAAAGGTAGTAAGAATGGGAAACTAATGAGATGCTTTATCGCTGATTTCATGAATGATTTTCAGTACGGTCCATAGTATGTGTAGATAGGTAATTAAAGTTATGGCGCACCAGATAACTGTACTAAATGATTTAACTTTTAATATTTAAACTGTTTAAAATTGACAGGCGTCACAAGAAAGAGAAAATTGGTGTTTTGCCGAGTGTTTCGGCGTTTGTGTTTGTTCTCACGTGTGTGCATCTTGTGCAGCAGCTGAGCCACTCTTCTCTGTGTTGAGTTAGTTGAATGGATGCATAGAGTAAAAAAAGAGCAGAAAAGCAAGCTAAAAGAGATGTTCTCTCGCCAACGGCCATACCACGTTGAACACACCAGTTCTCGTCCGATCACTGAAGTTAAGCAACGTCGGGCCCGGTTAGTACTTGGATGGGTGACCGCCTGGGAACCCCGGGTGCTGTTGGTATTCCTTTTTTGCACTTTTTCATGCAATTGTAATAAATGCATACACTTTTGTCTATCTTTAACTTTTATGACACCTTTTTGCTTTAAAATAAATGCAACGTACAATTCTTAAATTAATAATTTATTTAATCTTGCCTTTTTGCAATATTTCATTTTCGGCATATAATCTTAATTAGTCATTAATTAATTTCAAATTCCTCTCGCTGTACTCATACAACACGAACATTTTCCCGAGAATCATGTGACTAGTAACGTGGCAGTGAACCAGCCAGAGACCGGGGTTATCAGCGATAAACCGGACAGCAGCCCATCCGCAAGGCGCTCCCACCTTCTCGCTCTCCATCGTGCTGTTCGGGAATAGCGTGTACGTGTCCCTGAACTGGCGGCGGTTTCCTGACTCCCGGGATAGCTGCGTTTTTATTGTACTCATGTCGACCTCGTCGGGGCCTGTACATAAATTCACATTAATTTAAGGGGGGCCAGGAGTGGGAGGAATTTACCATACCTACCGCAAATACCTCCCCCTGTCACTAAGCGGTACAAGGCGCACGTTAAATTAGTGTACTTTGTGCGTTGGCATCAACGTTTTTATGTTAAAAATTTAACCCGTTCCTTACCGAATTTTCGAACGCCACGACCGGCGATTGTAGAGCAGATTCTGACCAATTTAATGATACCAAATTTATTCTTGTAACATCTATCGTTTGGTCTATAAATGTACCGAAAGAAATGCAAAAATACATGCATTTTGGCACATTTTGCTTTCCGTACATTTTTCAGCCAAACCATAGATGCTACAAAAATAAATTTGGTATTATTAAATTGGTCAGAATCTGCTCTACAATCGCCGGTCGTGACGTTCAAAAATTCGCTTTGGAAGTTAACGAAAAATGCGTTAAAATGGTATGAAATCTCTACGGGGGAGGGACTTTAAATACAAAAGCAATGAAACAAGCCGATCCCCATGGTGGAGGCTTAAAGTTTTTTTATGGGATTTATAATAGGTAATCATTTCTTAATGACTCGAACCTGTCGTGACGACCCAGAAAGAATGTCCGTGGAGGTGCATCGGGTGCTGGAAATTAAACATTAATTTGATGAAAATAACTTTAATGATAATTTAATAATTTTAATTAGTTGATAGGTTTCTACACTGACCTCATCACAGCCACCAGTGTCATCGACCCTGTTCTGAAACACGAGATCGATGACCTCACCCTCCCTAATCTCGAACACATGCGTATCCGAGCTTATGTTAACCCCATTCCTGACACTCTCAAGATAAGTCCTGTTTGGCTTCTGGAACGAGTGTCCGTTCACTAAGAACCTGGGCGGTCCTTCAGCCGTCCTCATCTGCATGTCTATAAGAATCTGCCTGTCGCTTTCAGCCGGAAAGTCGTAAACTCCCTTTTGCCGGTATCCCTCTTTCGGCATGAGTTGGTCCAGAATCCAGTTATCGCCAACAATGTCGACGGGATCGGATGTTCCAGGAAAAACTTGAGTCCTCATTGCACCTGGATCCTCCGCGCACTCGTAGTGGAGTATCGCCCTCCCGTTGTCAGCGCCTCCATCCTCCCCCATCAGTCTGGATTGCACCCAGTAATTGCCCACATCTTGATCCATCTTCACCAGCACGCTGTACCGTTGACCCGTGTGTACCTCCAACCTTTCCGTTACAACTGGTTCGGTTATGACTCCATCCATCTCGATAACCGTGAATTTGTGACGGTCAATCGTAAACACCAGCATGGAACCGGCGCCCATGTTTATGATTCGAAACCTGTAGACATTTCCTGGCTTGACGGTTAAGACTTCGTATCCGGTCGCGTTGCCTTGATTGGAGGTCCAGTTTCCATACGACTTTCCGTTTATCGCAAAGCTCGTCACTGAAACCATTTAAATTCATCATAAATATTTGATCATAATAGTGTTAACATTTTCATAAACATTCTTACCTGGAGGGTCGTCAATCCCTTCCTCCACAATTCCTCTGATAAGCTCTTCCAATGGTTCGTGGAATACCTCCTCCAAAACAAACGTGTGTTCGTGGTCATACTGGTACACTGCCCCGAGCGACTTCCACTCCTCCGGATTTTCACTGACAATGAGCGGTCCATGAAGCCACACCAAGTCGAGCCCGACATGCCCGTGATACATGAAAGTTCCCGACTGCTCGCCAATGTGCATTTCGTACACGTACGTGCTGTTTGGCTGAATAGGTTCCTGGGTCACGTGAGCTACACCATCACTGGACATTGTATGCTTCTGGAGAATCCCGTGGAAGTGCATTGTCATTGGAACGGTCAGTTTGTTGATAACCGTCACGCTGAGGAGGTCGTGTTGGTCCACTGTAATTGGAGGTCCGGGATACTGGCCGTTGATTAGATAACAGGTTTGGAGGAAGTTGTCGGGCGCGCAGGTATTGGACTCTGTCAGCGTGAACGTGTAAGATTTGATGCGGGTGGAGTGATTGGGTGAAGATGAATGGGATTCTTGTTTCTTGAGATTGTCGTACTCGATTTGGAGGAGATTTGATCTTATAACTTGCTCGCTCAGGATTGAGAGTAGCTTCAGATTGCTGTCTTGGACGTCAACCGATGACGCTTCCGGGGAATTCAGGTTTTTCATGATGTTGGATAATTGATTGACGTGCTTGTAATATATCAGTTGGGCCACTAAGGTTTCAAATTCCTTTGGGCTTATGTGATCATGTCCACTTGTTGGACAGGTGCCGGCGTTTGCGCTGGATATTCCTGCCAACAAGTTGCGTATGATTAGATGCTCAGCAAAATCGCCTTCGGTTCTCGTTGAATGGCCAATCGATGATTTGATTGCGGTGTACAAACGGGCGCGTATGCTTCTCAGGACTTGGAGGATCGACTCCGTCTTGGGATCCAGTGGAGCGCCTTCTTTGGAGGGATCGTCCAGTTCGTAAAGCGACACGAGGTGACGTAGGCTTTTGAGTTCTGGGAGGACCAGGTGGGGTTCTTGTGATACGACGTGAGTTTCCAGACTGGATATTAAGGCGCTCAGTGATGACTCCAGTTGGGATGCTGCGGTTATGAACGTTCTTAATTGGTCGTGAGTTATTAACTGTGTGGTAATTTGGTTACGGTTTAGCTCAGTTTGGGGAGTAACGAGAGTTTCTGCTTCTTGGGGTTGGGCGGTGATTATGTGGGATGCGGAGGTGAAGAGGTGGGAATGGAGGGAGGTCAGAGATTGGAAGCAATTGGGTGCGAGGTGGAATGTGGTTGTGGGAGGAGTTGGATTTTTTTGGGAGTCTGTGAAGAGGAGGGCATTGCTCACTTGAGTCGTTTGTTGAATGTCGTGGAATCTGTGGAATGGGGTGGTCGCGCAAAGGTAGATTTGAACGAGGTTAATTGTATGGGATTGGGATATTGACAAGAGGCGGGTAGTCAAAGTTGCGTTTGAGGGTGGTGCGATGGAAGATTTCAGGGTGGCGAGTTTGGTGAGTAGGTCAGTGGTGGTGGTGTCGCCATTCAGTTTTGTGGCTAATTCGGATTCTAGTCGGGAGTTTTCAGTTGAGATGAACTGGGGAAGGGTTACGGTGCTCCGTTCAAGGGAGTCAATTTTTGACTGGATTGCTGATGGATCCTCGTTAGAAGTTGGAGAGGATTTTGATAACTTTGACAGCAATTTAGACAATGCGGCGGCTGATAGAAGATTTAGCACCTTCTTTTCTTCGTTTGATAGCGTGCTGGACTTTTCGGCCGCGTAGGTGTCGATTGATGAGATGAGGGTGAGGTACTCATTTTTTGGGGATTGGGGGTGAGTAAGGAGGTGGTGGAAGGATTCTGTGATGGAGGGGAGCGTTGGAGGAGTTTGGGTTGATAATGTGATTGTTGTAACGAGTAAAAATGCTTTTACGAGAGTCGAAGTCATCGTGGATGTGTGGTGGATGGATTGAAGTGGAATGAAGAAATTTCTTTTAAGGAGATTTTGCTGGTTTGTCGAGTGCGTGTGGGTGGAATAAGGAGAGCTTGAGAAACTTGTTTTCTGATGAGATTACTTAACATGTGTGGGATGATAGATATTTATTTATATCTTATAATCAAGTATTGCATGTAAGAAAGTCTACCTGCTAACAATGCTGCTCTCTGCTGCAAGTCCAGTAATTTCCATGAAAGATGCATAAGAAATTGATAAACCTATTTTCTTGATCGTTATTTTTCGAGTTTGTATGCCATAAACGTTCGTATCCTGTGTGCATTTCCCACACATTTTTTTGTTTGAGTAAACTTGTCAGTCAATTATTTTTGTCCAGTTAAAATGGACGCTTACCACGTATTCTTCTTTCTCGGTAGATTTTTCATGTGTGACGGTAAACAATTCTGTGTGATTTTTTTATAGAAAAAACCTAATTTTTTGCATCTACTCGTGTAGCTCATGCACATTCGACGAGATTATAGCTGCTTTACTTACTAAGCAAAACATTGGTCTAGTCGAATTTTGTGACAAATTATCAGGTCATGATAGTTAACTGTGACTCTCTTAATGTAAAATGTCAATACTTAATTTATCGTACTGGGTTTACGTGGTATAGATCTTTAGCCCATCTGATTGCTTGGAGTGTTGACCTTGACTTGACAGCAAATACCTATCTTATCTGTCCACTATTCCATGAATTCTTAGACAAACATCAGGCTATATGCTAAATATGGTCTTGGGTTAATACTTACGTGTGTATTTGATTGACAAGTTTAATGATTACTGTATTGGACGGGATGAGGTTTGGTCGGTGGTATAAATAACTCAAACTGGGTTCTTACATTGAGCGATGAGAAAACGGGAGTTTACGCAAAATATGTAAGCAGAACATTTTCACTCCCTTTTTGCTGTCTTTTCTTTTTATATACCTACTTCGATTCTTTATGTTGGTTTTCATTGCATGATTAACTTTTGACAAATTATTATTGCATCAGCGAAAATGAAGCTGTTGTGTGTTTTATTTCCAAACAACAGCGAAAATACATGAAGATTTTGTGACATTGTAACGGAATTGTGTAGTATTTTTACAAAACAGCGGAATTAAATCTAAATCTAAATCACAATTTCCTTAAACTCTGCAAATCTCCTCCAAGTCGCAGTTGTCAGTGAACGAGCTTATCCGAGATTTGAACTCGTCGTACAAGCAGAAAGCCTTATCTCCACAAGCCGGGAACGGTGTTGGCATCTCTTGTGTGAACAGACCAATTCGCTTTTCTTCTGCTGACTTATCTGTGCTGTTACACCTGCACAGAAAATTTGATTTCCCATCTTACAGAATAATTTCTAACACTAACATTTCCAAATTCATTAATTTACTGCACACTCACGTGTACATGACGAAAGCCATGTTTGTGGCCATGCAGTCTATCCTGCTCGTCTTCCACTCGTACTTGTGCTTCACTTGGTCGAAATTATCCGCTCTGATTTCCATCCGATCCTCAGGACTTCCGTTGAACAGGCCCAGACGTGCGAGCATTTTCAGCGTGGATCCCGAATGAGAAAAGTAGGCCTGAACTGTTCGTTCGCTTTCACTGGAAATCACATAATTAGTAGGATAATTAAAGTATTTATGCTGCTAATTGGCTCAAAATACGTTTTAATTCAAATGACTCACTCGAAAAACTGGAGCGCATCTTTGAACGGTGGACACGCCTGCTCCCAGTTTATTTGAAACCCATACCCATCCTTCCAGTAGTATTCCAAGTCCTCCGCGAACTCCATCACAGCCAAGTCCTCCAGATCGAACACAGCACACCACTGACTCAGCGTTCCATTCGCCCACGCCGTTTCAAACGCACAAGTGGTGTAAACAATCGTAATCTCATCCAACGTCAGGTTCCTCTCGAGCCCCAGTCTCCTCGAAACCCTACCTATCGACGCGTTCATCACAGCGCCATTGACAAACGCATCGTGCTCTTTATTTCCGGCAGGATTCTCGTCAACCTCCTCCTCCCACTTTTGACACAGCGAGTAAAACTTGAGAATGGGGTCTTTGGAGAGGGGCGGCGGAAACCATACCGTGTCGAGGGCTTCACTTCCGAAAATTGAAGACGCGAACGCTTGGGCCGTCGCTTCTGTTCTTTGGGCTGTGGTGAACTTGAAGTAGTAGCTCGAGTTTGAGAATTTGTCGGGGTACAGGTGCGGGAAACGGTTCACGTAGCGGGTTGAGATTGATGAGGCCTCGTAGATGCCTTGTGGTGTTAAGTATGACTCTGTTGACACGTTGAGGTCAGGGTTCGGGACCCACGTTTGGAAGTAGTCCAGGGTCGAGGGGCACAGATTGGACGCTGTTGTGGACGGGGTAATATGAGATTAAGATGACAAATTAGGTTATAATTTTTTATAAGCTTTGTTTTTTCCTTACAATTTGCAGCATCGAGTATTTCAGCGTAAAGCAAGGGTATAATTTCCTGCATCGCGATGATGTCGTCATCCCCCGGGAATCTGGTCCCGTGTCTGCCAAAGTACCACAGCTTGTCCGCTTGACATCCTTCCGGAGTGTAGGCTATGCCTGATGCCTTCTCAGGGTCAAAGTTGTAGTGGCGCTTTGTTGAGAGCAGGTCTAACGCTTCTTGGCCGACGATCTCGTGACAGTTGTCTGCAACGCTTGTGTGCAGCGTCAGCAGCGCTATTAGGATTACTGAGATTGTTAGCACCACTGCGCCTGCTGCGATTTTTAGTGCCATTTTTTACAAGAATTTTATTTGCAAGATGCTTGGGTAAATTGTAAGGGAAGTAGAAAGTAGAGGTTTGGTAAGTAGGTCAGTCAGAGTTTGTATCAAGAGTAGCTGGCTCGTGGCTGGACAACAACGGCTCTGACTTTGACTGGAGCTTCCATGCGCGTTTTATTTATGGTTTAATCAGTTTGGGTGACTGATCCACTACAGCGTAAAATATAAATTTGTCACTTCAGCAGAAATGCGAGTCGGTCTATTTTTATTCGTCACATGTCGAGTGTGAGCATTTGTTTATTCACATGATTTTTTTATGTAACGTAAGCGTGCAGAGTAGAGTAGGGTTGACCTACAATTGACATTTTTCTCTCTCTGAGCTCAGTTTAATATTGCTTGACGCTGAATAGGCATGGCATTCATACTGAATGGTTAGAGAGCATTCGTGTTGATGTTTGGAATGGTTAATGCGATTTAGATGAATAAGAATGCAATGACGTGTCAAGTTGAATGGGGTTTTCATATATTCAAAGTCATGTCGTTTGAACTTGTTTATGAATTAATTTGCAAATAATTTGCAGACTGTATGTGCATCGGCTAGTGTCACAATTGTCATTGTCACTTAAGTCAGTGTTATTGTGTTGACAGAATGGACATTTGTCCAACTCTAGAGATTGGTTGTTTCATAAATCTGTCACGATGATTCCCAGACACATAATAAAACGGTGATGATAACGCGTTACGTGAAATAATGCAACTTCCTATTCTTCTCAATTAACCTTATTATCTATCGTGACAGACAGGTTATTTTTTGCAGCTGTTGTTTTTTTCTGCATTTAGCTGGTTAGATGGATGTCGCACTTTGCCCTGTTGCTATTACATAATGTGTTTTGCTGAGTGAAGTCGCAACGTCAATCATGTTGTGTCAGGAGCATTTAACTCTTGTGTTTAGTAAATGATGACAAATGGCGAGGAGTTTGCAGTTCGCACGAGGGCATTGTGATGATGGTGTGTTATGCAACCGTCAAGTTTGTGGGAAGGATAATGGGTCGTTAGCTTAGTCGCGGCGGTCGGTCGTTGTGAATGTTATGTATTGTTTGGGATAAATTGGATGAATATAGGGCAGTTTTATTGATAAAACGGTTCGATGTTTTTAAATATAGAAATACTGGTTTGATGAAATAACGCTTGCGTGAAGTTTCAAAGTCTCTTTTTCAAGTACTTTGTGGCGTGTCACTGGATTTTGACATTTTCGTCACTGGTCCCACATGTCCAGATGTCCATGTCGGGACACGTCCATTTTGCTAACTATTTTCTGAAAAAAAATTGATGCAAAATTATGCAATACCTCAAACGCGGAATCAATAATTCCATGCTCTACACCATTACCGTGGGCATGTGCATGTTGAAAAGTTTATCGGGTTCGAATATCTCTTGTGTAGATTGACATCATACGCTACAGATTGATGAGTCATTTTATGCTTGTTTGTCAGAGCAGCGTGTCCAGCAGTGCACATTATAATTCCATTCACTAACGTTTTTTTTAGAACTGCCTTGACTTTGCCATTGCGTATCTCATAAACTATAAAGTATTCAAAGAAATCTCAATAAAAACAGTTAGGAAATATTAAGACTGATTGATTATTTAATTATCACATTTCAACTTATTCTCATAAGTACGGATTTCACATTTCCCCTAAACACATACAAATGTTACTTACATCGGTACTAAATTTATTATAATTTATTTCAGTTAGTAATGGCGAAGGATTGGACATATTTACTCGCAATGAGGATGACGACGAAGATTTTAGAGCTTTTCTTATCAGCACCATGCATAATTATTCTTCGTGGCTGAAACAAAGCGGGCTGGATCCATCTCCTCCCATAAACGACTCGTTTATTGTGGATGCGGGCGCTTATCAACGAATATATCTGAAATGCGAATTGAGGTGGGTTTTAATTTCTATACCATTCACAATAGATCATGTTTAAAATGTTCGCGTTAATAAATTTTGTGATTCTGCTTAAGCAGTAAAATGTTTCTGAGAGGTCAATCTGACACTCTAAACGACACGTTCTCATCCGAATCCGATTTTACGCGACACATTTTTAGTGCTTCGAGAAACGTTTTGCTTAAGCGTACGAGTATCAAGGTAAGGTTTTAAATCATTTTTTTTAAATATTACATTTTGCAAGCGTGAAAGTGTTCGTATTTTCAGGAAATTTGAACTGTTCCGGAGCAATAAAGCGACTATACTTTCAAGAGCTCAAGAAGGATCTGCCGTTTAGCGGAAACGGGACATTTGTTGTCACGATTCAAAATTCTAGTGAGGTTATAGAATTTAGGAACTTTGGGATTACGACAGACTACAAACTGGACTTGGAATATTGTTGGTCGCGATTTGTGATGCTGGCGGACGTGAAGGATTCGCGGATTACTGCTGAATGGGATGAGGGGCTAATCGGAAGCAAGTACTCTGGCGTTGTGCAGGAAGTTTTTGGGGAAGTCTTCAAGTTTGAGTTTGTGTATGCTGACGTTAAAACTGTCAATCCGGCATATATACTAATAGAAGAGTACTTGAGGGAGGAATTGCAGGTATTTACTGGCGTAGTTTTTCAAAGAGTAATTTGTGTTGGAGAAAGATTAGCAGTTTTTGATTGCTTTGCGCTTAGGATTTGGATCTGAGAAGCATCATGGCTGAGGAGAATCTACCGCTGCCCTTTCCAGCGACTCCCACTCTTCCTCCAAGGACCACAACACCGAGTCAGACAACTGCAAGGGAACAAACCACTCCAAGTTCAGGGACTAACACGTTTGTGGGAACTTGGTTCATTTTTGTACAAACTGTATTTATGATTTATTCGACGTGATGATAAATTGTCATACTTGCGTATTATTAGTAATCTTTAATAAACTATTTTCTACGTGAATGCTGACTCATGTTGCAATTTCCGAGATCAAGAGTTCCTGAATTATTTTCAAGTTTTTTTTTCGTTTCATGTTACTGTAGTCGGGATGAGTTCATTTGTCGTGTGGAAGAGGATATACCTATTTTTTACACGAGTCATATAAAGTTATCATCAAACATAGATGCATACTTACTCTGGATGGCAATTAGAGCAGCAAAAGATGAAACTCTGGCAGACAATGACATATTAATGAATCACGGTCACATTATCTGGGAATGTCAACGATTCCACTCACTTCTTTGCGTAATTATCTCGTACTGGAGGTGTACTGGTGTACTGTATCGGATGGGTGTTGCAGCATATGAATTATACATGAGCTCGAGTTGTTATTCAGAATATACGAAATTGTACATATATATACGTTATGAAACTTATGAATATGAAATTACACTTATACGTTAAAGGGCTTATCAGGTTTCCACTTGTACATTGTCATCATATGATTCAGTCAGATTCATGTGTTCATTGTTTTACGTTATTTGTCAGAGCAGTTCGCTACACTGCTGTACGCTTACTACTGTTACTTCATTATTGGGGAAGTTTTATCAATTTTCATTGATATAAAATATTCAAAGATACGTTAAAGCTGCTAGAAAATGATGTACAGAGATTATATGTTTCTTGCATTCCAATTTCTTCTAATAAGTGCGTAAAATATATGAGTTTCATTTATAAAATCTGGTAGTTTAAAACAGTTCTAATTGTCACTTGTGTTTTAGTAAATTTCAGCAAAGGATTTGGCAACATTGCTAAGAATGAGGATGGCGACACAAACTTCCAGTTTTACTTATTGAGCTTAATGAACAATTATTCTTCGTGGCTGAAAGAAAGCGGGCTTGATCCATCGCCTCCGATAAGCGAGACTTTCTTTTTGGACGCGAACACTTTTCGTGAAATTTATCTGCAGTGTGACATAAGGTGTCTTGATTTCTATACCAGTCTTATCACGAGCTCGAGATCACGTTTAAATTGTAGTCGTTAATAATTGTTTTAAATAGCAACGTGTTTCTGAAGGGTCATTCGAATACTTTGAAGGACGTGCTTGTGGCAGGGTCCAATTTAACTGCTCACGTTGTAACTGCTTTTAGGAGCGTCAAGATGCAGGCATACGAGTATCACGGTGAGGCGTACTTTTAATAATGCTTTAAAATAGCGGAAATGATTATTATGACGTGAGTTTTCATATTTTCAGGTGACCTGAACTGTACTGGAATGGTAAAGCAAAACTTTCCAGAGCTCAAGAACGATTTACCGTTCAGCGGAAACGGGAAGTTTGTGGTTACGATTGAAAACTCGACAGAAATGGTGCAGATTTTTAATTTTGGGATAACGGGAGACTACAAGGTGGATTTGGAGCATAGCTGGTCAGAATTGCCAATACTGCTGGTGAGCGTGAAGGATTCGCGGATAAGTGCCGAGTGGGACGAGAAGCTTATCGGGAGCAGGTATATTGGCGTTGTTCAGGAGGTTTTTGGAGAGATTTTCGGGGATCAGTTCGCGCACAATGGTGTTACCATCAATCCGTCGTTTCGGCTACTTGATCAGTATCTTCGAGGGAAGCTGCAGGTTGGTTTTTCATACGAGATTGTATTCATGACTTTTGCAAATGTTGTTATATATTTGGGAATTTAAGTAATTTTTGTTTCTTTTCGATCAGGGATTGGACCTGACGAGTATAATAGCTAAACCTGAGAACCTGCCGCCGCCATTTTCAGCGATTCCGAGTCCTCCAACGAGTCCCACAACGCCTACCACGAGACCAACGTGGCCAACGCCAATGCCAACACCAACAACTACTCCAAGGTCTGGAGGTAACATGTGCGCGGGGACTTGGGTCTCTTTAATACAAACTGTTCTTGTGATTTACTTGACGTTGTGTTAACTTACTTTTGCGCTATTATCTGGATTTAATAAATCTGAATGGTCCTGTCCTGGTGTATGATAATGAAGAATTTATAGGATTTTATTTTAAGTTTCATCATTTATTGTGTAGTTAGTGTGTGGGTGAAGTCAACATCCCACCGTCTACACTGGAGAGCTATATACTCTTTTGCATGAGTCATTATTAGAGTAGAGTCATCATGGGATGCGGTTGGTTTCGTGTCTACCAGTAACTACAGTTGAATGATAAAAAATTATACAAATTCATCAATATCCATGTTAGGTATTGCTGTAAGTTGTAGATGAATACCCATACATACGTAACTTTTCCAATAAAATGTATGCAAAATAAACTGATAAGGACTGAATGATAAGATTAGGCTTACGTTTGTCGTTTGTGAAATTGTATGCTATTGTCCAGTCCATTCTATTTTGTTTTCAGTGTAATGTTGAATGTGTAACAGTTTCAGTTATTCTTTCTGACTTTTAGTTTTCCTGAAAGCTAGTTTTTTCTCAGAGGAAAAACCGGAAAGACGGCAGTAGAAGTGTCGCGTGTTCTTTACTATGCACGATGGAGCGGAAGATTATAGTTGGGGATGATGGTGAGTAAATTTTGACCGTTTGATTTATTGTTTTTTAAATCTTCAACCTAATATTTTTTCTGGATACTTAACTTTGTGTCGCTTTGATTTGGTTGTTTTGACCAGATTGTGCATTTTACGACATAATCGATTTGATCGAGGAGTCTAAAGTGAATGCGCTAATATTTCGAGAATGGTCAAGACTGCCCGCGAGACTCGGGACGCCTGCTATTCTGACGGGAACTTGGAGGTCGAACCTTATGTTGGGGCAGAAAAGCCACCCGGATGTGTTTTTGGAAATACTTACCGACTGGAGGAATAGGAATGCGAGCAACGCTACTTTGGATGTGCTCGTTAAAGCGATTAGGGGGTGCGGGTGGAATGATCTCGCAAGTGAGGATTATTTGGAATTTTGATTTTTTATGGTTAATTTGACTAATTCTAATCTAATATAATTTTTACAATTCTTTTATAGATACGATAGAGAGGAAATTTCTGAGCTAGGAACGAATTTCATCTGAATTTTAACAAAAATTTGCTCATTTAGTGCGCGTCCATCCATCTTACCAAAATGATCCACTAATAATTTTATAATGCGTTTACTAGTTATAAAAATGTTTACATTTAATGTATTTACAAGAATGATTTTATTGAACACTAGAATAAATGAATAGTTTCTAAGTTTAAAATGTTTTGACGAATATAACGGCATTTCACGATAATAACATTTCATTAATTATCCCCGAATGAATCAGTTGACAGCTTGGTAGCCACTCTTGGCGCCAACGGCCACGACCACCCCAACAACCACGCATCCAACAAGTACGCTAATGGAGTTGAGGAGGAAGGTGTACGGGACGACGTGGGAAGGGTGGTCAGCGTTTCCCTCCCTTACATTCTCCGCAATGGCTCCCAAGTGACTAGCCGTCTTATCGGCGAAATTTGATATCTCTTCGTGCTGGCCTTCGTGGTTGAATGAGAACGGGATGAAGTAGGCAAGGACGATGATCACCAGGAGGATCGTTTGGATTATTATCCATCTTGGAGGGAACGGACATTTAAACGTTTTTAGTTAATTTTACTGACATTTGAGATTGTAAATTTTAAATGATTCATTAAAAACGGACCTGTATGAATGCTTCTTGATATCGCCATGGCAGTTGAAGAGGAGTCCTAGGGACGTGATAGTCTGGATGAACGTTGAGATTATGCTTATCGAGAAGCAAGTTAGGTCGACCACTTCGCGGCTGTCCGATTTTTTACGACCTTGGACCACATCTGCTATTCCCCACGAGCACGCGGCCAGATACGCGATTGACGTTAACTGCGGGGAAATGGAATTTTAATTAGTTTTTAGGAAATTTTGATACAGTGATTGTATAATGAACGGAATGATTGTTGATTTCTTACCAGCACCAATGCGACGATAATCTTGACGGTGACGACTGACCATGTTGGGAGTGAGCGCTCGTAGCCCCGTGGCATCTTTTTTACGAAAATTATTTATTTCAGATTTTATGAAATTTTATGGGCGAAATTTTGGATCCAAAATTTACTGTGAAGTTGGCTATATGTCAATTCACATGCAGTTGTGGAATTAGTGAAAGTTGATAGGCGGGATGGCATTATTATTTGCAAGTTTTCCTTGTTTTGTTCAGCGGAAATGTGCGGTTTCATTCTGACCAGTAATTAATGCAGTGTATGTGCGTAGGTATTCGTTTTTTACTTATGATAACACTTTCTCATATGACAAATTACATGAATTATACGGTGGCATACATTTTTGATATAGTTGGTTGACTTGCTTCTCTGTTTTCTGCGAATCTGAAACCAAATAGCGCCACAAATTATGCGTTGTGATAAATCACTTTAGCTTACACGGTAAGAAGAAAGGGGAAGAAGACATTGACGTATTCACTGATGAAATGATTCAAATGATAAACTGTCTAAAATGTCATTCAAAAAGATTCTTGCTAAAAAGGTGGCCTTTTTGTAATTTCGTGCCATTAGGAATGATTTCATTTAGTTAAGTCATCGAATGATATTCGAAAATTATATACTTATGAGCGATTATCTGCAAAAAAATGTACGAACAAACTTATTGTTGCGTTTGGAGGTGAAAATTAAATATTTTCTAACGCGTCATTGACTTCACAGAAGATAAACGTATTTCGGATCTCAGGACAGTGCTCGTATGACAGTATTTTCTCTATTTGAGAGTGTGTGCTCGTGGATTCACTTTTTTAGGCTCGAAATGTTGTTTTTAATGCTTCGAAATAACTCCCTAATTTAGCTAGCAGTTTTTTACTTGACTTGATGCACTTTTATGGAAAGTTTTGACTTTTAACTTTTCCTATGACGCCAACACGAACATTACTGTGATGATGATGCGCTCAGTAGTGCGATGATCAAAATAACTTGCCAGGATGGGGAAACACTGTGCGGTTTTTTGTTTTATCTTTTTATAACAAAATTTACACAGATCAACAAGAGGAGCATTAAATTTTACAGAACAATTAAAGTTTTTAACAAAAATGCCTACTCCAGTTTCAGCTGGCTTTACAACAAGTTTGCTACCAACTGGCTTAAAGATAGGTCTACTTGCCTCTTGGGGCGAAATGAAATCTTTAGAAACGAGAGCGTGGTCGCTATTAACAAGTGATAGGACGGCTCTTAGAATCGAGTGTGAGGCACAAGCCCCGCTTGGCTCCTTATAAAACCTCGTAATTTTTAGGGACGCTTCCAGAAAGATCGATCAATTTTTCAATATTTTAATGACAACAGGAGACAGAAATCTTTGTAGAAAATTAAGAAAAAGTTCAACATTGAAAAGTCCATTTACGAGATTTAAGAGAGAAAATTGAACTGGTTTTGACCAGTTTCACAAAATAAGCTTAATTGGATATTTTTCTTTAACGACAGTTTTATAACCAAATGTATCAAATGACAGATAAACTTACTACTACAAGTCTCTCATCACTCATTTTACACAAAAGTACGACAAAAACCAATGCAATGAGCTTGGGAGAAAAAACGTACAATAATCAAATAATCTTATCTACAATATTCAGATGAGCAGACATACTCGGATCCGGACACTTATACTGTATCTATTTGAATGTCATGTTGAGAATTTAATACTACTGGTGTAACGTCATTAGCAGATTGGAACTGTGTTCTAGACAGTACGCTAGAATAAAGTTGTTTTTCTGTAAAATATATTGATATCTTTGATGATGCAGACTTGTCAGAATCAACACTACATTCATGGTCAAGTGTCATGTACTCCATCTGAAGACGAACGTCGTCTTAATGGATTGAGTTCATTTTCTCGAGTCTACAAAGATTACGTGCAGCATATTATTAATATTAGCTAGCAATCATTTACGACAACTTAGGTTTCTCCCCTCGCCTCCTTCATTTTTAAACACAAAAGCGTTCCCTGTAAACCGTAGAACAAAGTCAGACAGTCAGACTATAAAAATATTTCAAACAAAAATATGGAAACTAAGGCGCACCTTATACTTGTCCTATTTTCTGTTTCTTCTGTTTATGGACTTCAGTTTAATTCAGTGACAGACACAAATAGACTGAAACTGGAAAAAATGGTACACGTGTTTAAGCTCTTCTCAGACTGCACGATTCATATCCCCTCGGATCATGATGGAAGTACCTTACTTACCGAAAGTTCCTCAGCTTTAAACATGATTACTATCAGAACGCAACGAGTGAGGGAATCGTTGAGAAACTTTCATGAAGACATATCGATAGCGTACTGGACGATATTTTCCGTCCAGAAATATCAATCCGCTTGCGTCGTACAAGCTAATATCCATCACTGTACAGAAGAGAAATTGAATGTTTCAAGCGATTCCGTTGGGCTAACCAAGTGCGTATTTCCAAAAGCTTATGAAGAAAATAAACATGAGACTAGGGAATCATTCCGACGAATTTCTCCACATTTCTACGTTTCATTTTTAGACTTGGGTGCATTAAGCAGCGTAAAAGTACATTATACCGTTTTACCCGTATCGTTCCAAGGGTCCAAATTTATAGCCGTGGATTTAAATTCAAATGCAATGTACATTGGATGTATAACTTGCGATAAGCCAAAGGTGCCTTGGACAAAGACAAATGGGGTCGTTTCAATGAGCCTCATAGACTCGTTAGACGCGAGGGCTGTAGTCCTAGTTCCATTTAAACCACTGCCAACAATGCGCAGTGAGATTGATGACACTTGGAATCGAATGCATGCTGTTCTGAATAACTTTGGGAGAAGGTCAGATACGTCATATGAAGGAATGGGTAAGTGCGCCGAGCAAATCCTAACTGTTGGGAAAACTGCGCAGTGGTACACAATCGAAAAGTGTATAAGGTCAATGTACATTATTCACCGAAACGGGTCTGCGTTCTATTTGGACATGTTTTCGTCCATGAATTTTAAGAGTCCTGAAGACATGAATGGAGTCGTCACGTGGAACTCTTCTTTTCAATTGGCGTTCGGGTCGGAGTTTCAAGGGTACAAGTTTGCCGTTTTCTTGGGGGATGGGGAGTTGAGTCGTGGGGTTCGGATGAACGTTGTCTCTGTTGCGCTTCCGTTGCCATTTGACGTTTGGGTCATTGTTGGGGTTTTGTTTATTTTGATCTGGATTACGATAAAGGGCACTGGGATTCTGGTAGACAGCGTTGCGTTTTGGCTGCTGGCGGTTCTGGTGGAGCAGGGTAGCGATATGCGGGGTAAGTGGGGGTGGAGGAATGGGGCGTTGCTGTTTGGGTGGATGTACGCTGCCATGTTTCTCAAGAATTTGTACACTTCTGTCATGTTCTCCCACTTGACTGAGCCGCCGGAACCTGGGAACTTGCCTGAGAACATGTACGAGCTGTTTAATGGTAGTTTGGGTCATGGGGTGGATATCGCGTTTATTGAGTCCGTGTTCAAGAATAAATTGAGGCACCATTTGCAATCGAGAGAGCACATTTCTGAAAGTAACGAGGTTTTAGAATTTTTTGAAGGGCTTGTGGCACGAACTCGGATCATGCTATCGGGTAGTTCGCTAAACAGTTATGTACGGAACATGTCTAATTTCGGGTTAGTTCATTGTTCAAAGTATCCGTACGAGATTCTGAATGACCATGAGTGTACCACGAGGGGTAGAACTGCGCTTGTTTACAGCAACAGTGGGCGGGGGGAGTTTGATGAGTTTAGGTTCTATAAACCGATTATTAGGGATTTTGGGGGGAGGCAGTTTCGGGAGTCTTTGCATCAGAGGTTATACAGGCCGGAAAGGGCGTTTTGGCACGTACACGAGAGGTTTTTCTGGTTTGATGACTTTCAGAGGTTTGTTGGGAGGATGGAGGAGTCGGGGTATGCCGGGATGTTGAGGAGTGGGAGGGAGGTCACCACTCAGACTGAGATTCTTAAGAAGTATTTAAAGGAGGAGGTTAATTGGGGGAGGGGGTGGAATGCTTTTACCTTTGCGAGTGATAGGGTGAGAGGGAGACGGAGTTTGGATGTGGGTGGTGGTGGGGGTGTTGTTGCGGAGGAGGCTATTCGACTTGGGAACTTTGTCGTTGTGTTTTTGCTGAATGGTTATTTGTTGGGGGTTTGTTTTGCTGTTTGGGTTGGGGAGGTTATGGGCGTGGTGGAGAAGTTGGAGGTGAGGGGGATGGTCAGGGGAGTGTGGAGTGGAGTTTGGATGTTGTGGGTTATGACGAAGGGGTGGGTCGAAAGTAGAAAATGGGATTTGAGGTTGTTGCGGGTGTGTAATTAAGAAAGTATTAAAAAAGTAATATTGCAATTTGTAAAATTTTATTGTAAAATTAGAGAAACTAAAGTGTGTATACAAAGTTGATAAATAAAGTCGCATTATTAGGCGACCTGTTCCTTAGAATTGTTGAGATTATAGACGATCTCACTCTGTCCATTGTCGTACGGCTTCTTTTCGACAGACACCGCTCCAAAGTACTTTTGGATTTCCTCGACGCTCTTGCCCTTTGTCTCGGGAAGGAAGGATAACACGAACAGGAAGTTGCAGGCGCAAATCATGGCGAATATCCAGTAGCACCAGTGGATGCCCACCGCTGACTGCATCTGGCCGAAGAACTTTGTTACGAGGAAGGAGATCAACCAGTTCGTTACGATCGCTATTGAGGCGACTCGGGCTGGTGGGGGGAGAAGAATTTTAATTGTGATTAGCACAAGTCTTTAAATACATGCTACAGTAATTAATCATAATTAAATGTATATACTCACCCTTAACTCTCTCTGGAATGAGTTCTCCCATCATGACGAATGGCACGGGTCCGTAACCGATACTGAATGCGATTATGAAAATCATGAGGCAGAGGAGTGGGAGCCACTGTGAATATGACCAATCAAATGAATTAATTAGTATCATTAGAGTAACTTAAAATTGCGCTTAATTAAGTGTAACGAGCACTAACCCCGAGTCCTCCGTCCTTTCCTTCCTTCTGAAGTTTAAAGAAAATGCCGAGTATGATCAAACTGGAGCACATGAATCCGGCTGAGAGGAGGAGGAGAATCTTCCTTCCGGCCCTGTCCACCAGGAAGATTGACGAGATTGTGGCGATACACTGGACGATACCCACTATGATTGCTGAGAGGTTGTCGTCCATGGAGGAGCCGGCGCTCTGGAAAATATCGGATGTGTAGAAAATTACGGCGTTGATTCCGGAGAGCTGCTGGAAGCACATCAGGGCTATCATGAGGAGGGAAGGGCGGAGGATGTGCGGGATGAAGATGTCGGTGAAGGATGATTCTTGAGACTTTAACTCGTTTACTGACTTTTGGATCTGTTTGGAGGGAAATTAGACTGTTACATTTATTAATTTAAATGACATGTTAATTTAAGGTGCTTGAACTTACGAGCTGCATTTCGTGCTCGACCTCCTTTGGCGACGTTTTCATGCGGTACCAGCAAAGCGCCTTGTTGGCTTCAGCCATCTTGTCTTTGGCGACCAGGAACTGAGGTGATTCCGGGATGAGGAGCATCGCGGCGAGGAAGATTACCGGGATCACGGATGAGATGAATGCCAACGTCTTCCAGGACACGAACGTGCCGACAACGTATCTGTGGTCGGGGTATGGTGAGATGGATTAATTTATTTTTCTAAACTGAATGGATATATGTACCCATTTAAGAGGTTAAAGGTGCTTACGCAAAAAGGATTCCAAGAGTGATCATGACTTGGAAGGCACTTCCGAGTGCGCCTCGGATGCTGTCCTCCGCGCCTTCGGATATGAACAGCGGAGCGACCACGCAGAAGCCTCCACCGCAGAAACCGTTAAACGCTCGACCGACGATGAACATGGCAGAGTTCTTGGCGAAGCCGATGAGGAGCCAGCCGATCACGAATGGGACGGAGAGGAGGAGCATTGTCGGCTTTCGACCTATAATGTCGATTAGGATGCCGATTATTATTGCGGCTGTTAGGGCGGTGAGCTAGATAGAGATTAATTCAGTATTTTTTTTACATTTTACATTAATTTAAAAATGTTGCGGTGTTTAAAGCTTTTACATTGATAATGGATCCGATCCATGATTCGGTGTCTGCTGTGAACTCTTGGTTGATTCCTGCCTCTCCGTTTTTCATCTGCTCACGGAGACTTGGCATCGCTGGACTGTATACATAGTGAGGTCACAGGGTTAATTAAAGTGGTATTTAAAGATCATGATGCATCATTGTTTGTATAAAGCGAAGAACTTACGATGTGTATCCAAGTACAGTACCGAGTCCAAAGGCTCCGAGCGTAGCTGGAAAGTAAATGAATTGGCATGATAAGATTGAGTATTATGATAAATGCATAAGGGATTATTGTGCAGTTGACTTTGAACTTTAAAATGGGATTAGAGGGGAATTCAGGTCATTGGTAGAAAAATGTAAAATGCACGAAGGATAAAACTAAAGGATCATTGATGCAATTTTCACATGATATCATCTTTTCATACAAACACTGATTTGATTTTCATGCCATAATTTTGTGAATTATGTGTTAATAGTTTCATCATCATGTGTACAAAGTGTGTTGCCAAATTTAATGACGAAATCTAATGGCTGGTTTGACAGAGAAAGTTTTTAATTAAAAAGGCACCAGGCAGGCTCATTTTGCGAGTAAAGATATCGAAGGTGTTTGATAGACAAATCAATTGGAAAGATCAGACTGATTGATCGGTGATCACCATGATTGAGAAATGTACTTATAGTTAACTGGTATGAATTCATTGGTATGCATATTTCCGATATCATCAGAGTATCTTTATCTTGACACAATTACACGTTAAATGTTGGAGTAATTTTAATTGCCCTCTCTTATGCTTCGTCACTTCATGCTTCTCTTCATTTACTTTTCTCAATAATATGCATGTATTTTGTCAAAAGTTATTGATTGATTTAAAACTTTTGACCACGAGATTGAGAAGAAACAAGTACGTTTGCACTTCAACTTCATTATTTCTCTCTCAAGTAAAGTGCATTCAAACAAAAATATTTTTTATCTCAACATGATTGAATCTACACAGGTGTGTCGCGTGTAATTCTTATTTACCATTACTAGACAATTTATTCATAACACAGTGTTATGCTGCAGATAATGATTTACTTCATTTTGGTGGAGCTGTTTACTGGTTAGGCGCTTGGGTTTCTCCGCTCCTGTTACTTCACGCATTGGACAGGCTATTATTATGCAGGCGACTGAGTTTGAGTAAACGAAATGGAATGACTGATAAAAATGATAAAGTTTGTTGTTTGCCCAGATACTACAGGTGGAACATGAGGAGATGTCGGATGTTCATTACTTTTTTTGACAACCGGCAATTTGGAGGTTTATCTATGTACATTCAGAATATCAATCGATAAATGAATAATCATGTTGCAATGAGTAGGTTCGGTTTCTCTCGAGTCGGTAGGAGTGGGCAGAATTGAATATTATTTTTGGATGCTATTTTATTTCTGGATAATAATATTTTAGATGCTCTAATATGAAAAGCACTTCTTTGGCTGAGAATTTGGATGAAACGAGTGAACAATCGAATGATAATAAATTAGAATAGGTCTGATTGCAGTTCTTGGAAATTCTACCTTATATTTAGATCCAAAACAACAAATTCGATTTTCTAGCTTTAATTTGGCAATTAAATGGAAAAAAACGAAGGCGAATGAAAATACTTATTCATATGCGTTTGAATAAATATGTGCAGGGAGTGCATAACCCAACTACAATGATGTACTTTAGATGAAAAGTAAAAAAAATGTTTAAAAAAGTTAACCTGCAATGGCGGCCAGTATCTGGTTCCGGTAAGTGGCAAGGCCCGTCTTGTGAACCATTTTGTTAGATTTAAAAAAACTTCCAAAGCAAATCCAATCCGGAACAAACTATGAAACTATGAATAACACGTAGTAGGAATGATTTAATCACGAAACTATGTATCCTTCAGGGATGCAAACAAACGGCGAACACACAGAAATGAAAAGTCCAGCCCGTAATCCTCACCATCCGAATCGATACTGTCCAAAAAATCGCGTCTACCACCACCACTCGTTACTTTAAATCGATATGGAAGGACACGAGCCTATCACCACCAAGAGCAGACCAGTGTCATGTGTGTAAAAAAATTACCGATAATAAAATCAGGTAACATAATGAACAACTCTCTCTTTTTTTCGCTCTCGATATTTCATCACCGAATTCCTCTAATCTGTTGTGTCCACCACCACTGCCATTGCCACCACCACAAGCACGCTTCCAATTCGTTTTTCTACACGAAGTCAGTGTGTGTGTAGGCATTCGCGTTGTTATCATGAAAAAGATCAAGTATTATCGAAATTAAATTGTGTCAATGGGGGAAAATGCATGTATGCTCATGTTTTGATATGTACTTATTAAAACAGGTTTTCTCTTTTAATGAATGAGACTCGTTTTTTTATTTTAGTTTTTGTTAATTTATGTAATTGTTTTATACCACCTGTTGTGGTCATTTTTGTTTTTAGCCAAATTGGTGGTACAGGTCAGTATGGGAGTCTGATTAAAAGTTTTCTGGAGAACATAAAAACGTGCGAGACAGGTGAGGGTTATAGTTTGCGAAGGAAATTTCCACTTTGGTTGAAAAATTTGTATATCGGGCCCACAGGACATGGACGTGACCTTGAAACTCTTCGGCAATGGCATCAATTTCATTTTCATTGTCAGCAAAAGACGTTCTTAATGAACGTACGTAGGTGTGTGGATCGACTGGAATTTCTGGATGCATTTTCAGGGATGGAAGTTATGAAATCATCGTGCTCATGTTTTATGGTCTTTTATGTGCAGGATGGATGAAAATGGAGATATATTTTTTGTGGAACAGTCACGGGGTGCGAGTGCCTCCACGAGGCATGCGGATGGAAAGTTAGTAAGATTGGATTTGTGTGTGTAAATATTTACAGATAAGGTGCGCTGTATTTTCATTAGGATTTTCGTGGGTTCAAATTTCAGGTAAGTCAATTGAAGACGTAAAAAGTTGAGATAAGAAAGTTTAAAGTTCGTGAAATTATAATCGAATTATAATATTCTTATTTATTTATTTATTTCGGATTCGGAAAGATCCGGATATATTCGGATTTATTTATTGCGTTCTGTATCCGTTTGGGTTCATCGTCTGCCATCTCCAAAAGTCCTCACCTGTTAATTATATTATTCATGGAATTATTTCTCAGAACACCCCAACTTAAATTAAAAGATGGATAGAAATTCTCTGCTTACACATCTGCTCCAAGCAATGTTTGGGTGTCCAGCTCAGTTCCACAGCAGCCTTGTCTGCTGAGCAAATGACGCACGCGACGTCTCCCGGTCTTCTTTCCTTTATGGTAATTGGCACGCTGGCTCCAGACGCTTTTTCAAATTCGCGTACAAGCTGTAGCACACTCGTTCCTTTTCCCATCCCTGCGAGACCAGCAATAAATAATATTATAATATGTAATTTAAAACATGTTCTCATTGAATTACGTCAAAATTCAAAGGTATTCTTGATACCCAAATTGTACGTCTTGCAGACGCTGCCCCCGCATTGCAGCTTGACCAACGCCGCCACGTGACCTGACGCGATGTCCATGACGTGGATGTAGTCTCGAATACATGTTCCGTCGGGAGTATCGTAATCGTTCCCATATATCGTCACGTGCGGCATCTTTCCAAGGGCCACCTGAGAAATGGAAACAGTATGCAATTTTGAATATGAATTTAGATATAAAATGAGTGATAGAATATTATGACACCTTTACTTACAGTTCCAATGAACGGCATGAGATGCTCCATTCTCGTAGGATCCTCACCAATCAGTCCGGAAGGATGTGCTCCGATCGGGTTGAAGTAGCGGAGCGAGATTATTCGCCATTTCTGTAAAGAGTTGTTTGTAGTAATTTCAGATCAATGTTAAAAAATTAAATGATGTGTTTTTGGGGAAAGTACATCGTTAGATGCTGACAGATCACTGAGCATTTGTTCGATGAAGTGCTTCGTGCGGCCGTACGCGTTCGTTACATTGCCCGTTGCGTGCTCTGTGGAAAGTTAATTAAAATACACAATAAATTAAAAATATAGTGTGTTTCATTGAGTTATTAGGACATACCTTCTGTTATTGGAAGGAACTGTGGTTCTCCGTATACCGTACACGAACTAATCAACAAATCACCATTAATTTGAAAATATATATCCTTTAGCTATTCACTAATTTGTCTATTCTTTTCTCACCTGGAAAACACGAGGTCATAGCAGTCGGTCGCTTGCATTGCCTATGCAAATATCAAGTATCGTTTTAAGCGCTCACGCACAATTACCAGGTATAAATGAGTATAAAAACGCTTACGTCAATGAGATTGATTGTTCCGATGAGGTTGTTTTTGTAGTAGGAGAGTGGGTCCTTCAGTGACGCTCCAACGGCTTTCAGTGATGCCAGGTGGACCACGCTGTCGATTTTATGCTAGAATTTTACATTTTTATTCGTATTCTAAGTAACTTTCTATCATGCATAATATTTTGTAGCTTTCTTACCTCTTTGAAAACGCCCATGACACTGTGACTGTCCATCAAGTCACATTTGTAAAACGCTACCTGCTTTCCAGTGATCTGCTCGACGCGTTTGAGTGGCGTTGCTTTTCCTTCGTTCTCTGCGCTGTTTGGTAGAAAGCGGATTGAGTTTTTACATGAATTTATATACAAAAAAAGATGTAATTATTTTGCAAATGGTACCGTTTTACACGTTTGTGAAGTTATCGACGGCGATGACATCGTATCCCGAGGTGAGGAGGTCGACACAGCAGTGGGCTCCTATATACCCGGCTCCTAATGAAAGAGATGATATGTGTGTACAAAATGTTAATTTATGTTTTCAATGCTAAATGATTAAAACTGATATTCTGATATGTTACAGTTGTACCTCCCGTGACTAGTACAGTTTTTCCAGACATTTTGTATTGGAGAAGGTTAACGGAAAATAATGAATATGATTTCGAACACTATTCAGCAATGTTATCATAAATACTCTGCTCTTCTGTCTAAGCAATTTGTGTGCTTGTAAAAAATCGTCATATGGGCATATTGCTCATATAATTGACAGGTATGTACGTAACCACACTCGACCTTGAGAATACTGGAATATTATGCGGTGTCGTAGACGAAAGAGTTGTGTGTATGTACTTAATTATTGAGGTGCTGAGGATGCTGACAGGTTTGATGATGCATGTGTGGTGGATAAATTTGGAAGAAATGAAATTAGCATTTTGTGATGCACATGAAAAAGGCAATGACCAACTTTCCACTTCAAAGAGTTAATAGCCAACTTTACTGTTTATGTAACGAGCGAATTATTATTTTTTGACAGGTATCGAGTAAGAAAAAGTGTAATCATTTTTTTAGGTACAATTTATTATGCAACGTATTTTAAGTCTTTATTGTGCGAGGATTCTAAAAATGGGTGGGCGTGGACGGGGTTCTGGGTCCTTGCACAGCGACTGGTCCAACGCGACTTGTTGATCTAAATAATTAATGAATATTGTAATTAATTTTATTGATCTTTCAGTCTTTATGAAAACGAAAAATAAAACGGAAACGTTTGACTTACGAAAGCAAGACAACTGGCAAGAGTTCCAGTACCAGGCTCCATCGGTTCCACAAACTGGTTCAGTTTCATGTGGACAATTAGCAATACATCTATCTACGAACGCGTCTGTTGGACTTACGCAGAAAACTGTGAAGAGAGCTGCTGAGAAAATTAGAAGGACTGGTACACTTTTTGAATACATTTTTAGTAGCGATTTTTTATAGTTTTTTATGATGGCACAGGGTTTAGTATTTTGCAGGATGATATTTAATACCGTTTCACGACGAGAGTAAATCGAGAATGAATGATTTAGTTTGCAGTACCTCGTCATTTAACTGTTTTATGCACATTTTGTTGGATGTGCAGAGTTGGCAAAACAAACATAATGTTGTTTGCTGTTTACTGTGTGGTTTCACAGGCCGTCATGATTCAGAGGAATTCAGGTCAAAGGAGATCAGGCGGATGTTCTTGCTTACTGATACTGTCAACGTTTCCAATTCCAATGATATGTTATGCAGTGCAGATGCAGAATGGCTTTTTGGTTACATGGATCGTGGTAATGAAATTGATGAGAACAAATTCAGCGTAATAATCTGCAGATCAACATTAACTAATGCCATGAAAAGATTGTCACATCTTGTTTTGATTCAATTGCAAGTAATTCAAATGAATTAAACGTTCCTTTGAACAAATTACTATGAATTCTAAGAATATCTACTGCGTACTTTTGTAGCTGCTCTATTCTTTGTTGTAAAGGAAGTACTAACAAGTTAGTTAAATTAATGTGATTGGGGTACTCTGATACACTCCACCTATGTCAATGTCTATGCATAAAATAAATGAAACGCATAGCGTAAATTGGCAAAATTAACTCCTACAATCAAATAACTTTTATTCCGTATGCATCATCATTAAAGTAATAGTGTTCATAGAGCCCTGACAAATCTGTCAAACTCACGAGTGTTCCTCTGCATCCACCTCACGTTACTCTGAATATTGGCAATGGCAGCCTGGAATACGGCGTTGACTGGCTGGAGCGCAATCTCGTTATCGCTGAGGAACCGCTCCAGATCAGTGACGTCGTACGCTCTGTAAAGCGAGTTGCTCAAACTCGTGATGACGTTCGCCACTAGCGTCGCACCAAATCTGGTTGTCGGGATTACACAAACAATTCATTACTTTGATCATTAATCCAGACTTATGGTGCAAAGTGCATATAAACTTTTATTGTCTGTACCTCCTAATGATCGTGTCAACGTTATTCCTGATAAAGTTGAGTGTGATGTCGACTCCAGCAGAGTTTCCAGCGACTGCCTGGATGGCAACGAGCCGGTGGGCGTTATCGATTCCGGAATTCAGGTCTATCGCCAGGTCGAGGAGCTTGTTGAGTCGGTATGCGGATCTGGAGCAGCCAAGGGATCGGATCAGGTTCGTTCGGGTAACTTCTCTGTTCGCGGTTAGGTACTGGGCGAACGCAAAGTCCCACTCGGTCTGCTCGCCGTTTGCTACCGCTGTGCAGTACACGAATGGACGGAGGTCAGGGAAGATTCTGCATGTGGGGATTTTTAGAGTTAGTTAGAACACATTTTTTCATTTCATATAATTTCAGGTACTTGCATTGTGTTGTTGGAAGGGTCCTGCATCCACTCCCTAAACTTCCCGACGGAGTAGTTGATGCAGTCGTTGTCTCCAAGATTGCAGGCCCATTCGAACAGCTTGTTGCGGAGGATCGTGGCGTTTCCTATGGGCTCGTTTGGTTGGGGGTCCAGGTTGATGTCTGTCAGCGTGTCCTTCACCAGATTTAGGATGTATTTCTGTGGGGAGTAAAGAATGAAGTTGATTTTGGAGTGAAAGTGAGGGAAAGCAAAAAGGATTACTAACCTTGAAAGGATTGGCGGTGGCGGTCCTCCCAAAGAACCTGTAAGGCTTGACCATGTTGTTAACAAAACTGGTCCAGGGTACAAGATGTCGTTCGTTCTTCAGATACATTGTCAGGTTGAGTGGGAGGTCGAGTTTGAACGCTCCAGAGTACGCCAAGTTGAGGTTATCGTCAATAAGAGCGCTTCTGGTCTGAGGGTCGAAGACGGTGTGGTCCTGGTGCAGTTGTTCGATAATATCCTTGAGGGCAGACTCAGAGTAGCTTACCCTGTAGTATCCAATCTGCCGTGGGTTAACAATCACCCAACTGCTGCCAGCGGGCACCGGGAACACTTTAAGCGAGTCCGTGCTGAGCAGCCAAACTTTTGTTGACGTGTCGGGTGTGGACTCCGATGATAACTGGATGGCAATTGGAATGTGCCACCTGCCGTTTGGATCTTCTGGGACTTGCGGTTCTGGTCTGAACTTTGATTGAGTGATCAGGATTGCTGATTTGTCGGGCGTTTGGGTGACGCGGACCACTGGGAAACCGGATTTCAGCGTCCAGTCGTCCATTACGTTTTTGAACGTTATTCCGGTTGGGAGGAGTGGGGTCGGGGATGTCTGTGCTGTTTCGTCTAGCGAGTTGAACAGGTCGTCTTGGTGGGCGTTCGAGTTCTCGCTGTGGATTGGGAATTGTTTAAAATGTGTGGAATGACATGTTAATTTGTAGTGACCTTACTATTTGTTGAGGTAAGCGGTGAGACCGGTCCTCATGAGTGGTTCACCGAGGATGGCCTCCATCATCCTGACGATCGCAGCTCCCTTGCTATACGTTATCGTGTCGAAGAGGACTCGGATTTCCGTTGGGGTCTGCGCGGCGTGGTGGATCGGATGTGTGGCGCTGGTCACGTCGTATTGCATCGCCCGCTGGACTGCGTCGGAGACGAGTGTGTCGAGTGGGAGCATGTCTTCGAGTCCAATGTCCATCATGATCGTGTTGGAGTAGTAGCTCGCGAAGCCTTCGTTTAGCCACAGGTCGTCCCACCACTTCATTGTCACGTGGTTTCCGAACCATTGGTGGACCAGCTCGTGGGAGAGGGTGACGGCGCACGAGACGCGGTCTGCTACTGTCGCTATCCCGTCTTCGATTAACAGGCGGTTCAGTCGGTAAGTGTTCAGGCCCCAGTTTTCCTACAGGATATTAGATTTTTAGATTTAATGAGTGGGTTTGCTTACAGATTGGGATTTAAAGTTAAATGTGATTTGTGTTGAACCATTGCCCCTGATGAGAAGTGAGGAACGGCGATCTTGTCCATTTTCGGAAAGGAGTAGGGAACTTGGTAGTAGTTCTCCATTGCCGTTAACAGCTTTGCTGTGAGGTCGGGGGAGTACTTTCCAGCACCGCTTTGCATGTACGGGTAGCCTGGTCCCCATACCTTGACCTTTGGGAACGAACGTGTAAGATAAGCAAGTGGGAAGATAAGTTGTAGAAAGGCAATTAGTTAGTACTCAACTCACCGGTTTGGTGTAGAGACCTGGTGTCGCGTCTTCAGACTCAAAGTCGGAGATGGCCACGCAAAACAGGTACGTGCTCATAGCGAGGGTCCTGTGGTAAACGTCCTTTACCCAACCGGGGAGGCCTGGGCTAATAGTTTATGGAGTGGTTTAATTGTCATAATATTTTAAGACATCGTCAAAGTTTTTTTTTTAAGTTTTGGATTTTGGGGCAACTTGAGCTTACACGTTATTTTCTGTTTGCCAAATGTTCATGTTCGAGAGGGAGTGGTACGTTGGCAGTCGGATTATTGAAATGTCGAAGCTGTGGTGAATGAAAATGCGACATTTTTATGAATGTGAAACATGTGAAATACTTATTTTTAAAGTTTTAATCTTCTCACGTGGCCTTCAAGTGTGGTTCGTCAAAGCATGGGAACACACGCCTCGCGTCTGTCGCTTCCAAATCCGTAACGGCCATGTATCGAGTTTCCCCATTTTCTGCGGTGTAGTTGGTCAGGTAGAGTCCGAACAACACTTCACGACTCACTGGAGCGACAAACTCGAGGTAGATCCTGTATACACCGCCAGGTCGGAGGGGCTCTTCCAGATTTATGATGAGCTGCTCCTTCTCTTCGTCCTTGGTTATGTTTCCGATCTGGACATTTATTCCTGAGGGGAACTCTTCCACCTGTTGGAATGGGGCAATTAGACAATGAATATATTTTAAAATCTAAATTTTGTTGTTGATCTCTTACCCTAGCGGTGCTCTCGGTGACATTGATTGTTAGAGCGTGAAGCGTCACGTTGAACGTTAAGACGCGGACGGCTACGTTTATCGCTACTTTCCCGGGAGCGGTGAATCTTGTGCCATGACCTGCGTCGAGGATCGGTTGGACCTCGACCTCGTAGTGGTGGGGGACTATCGCCTCTGGGAGGCGGTGACGCGGGATTATCTCTTGGGACGTTTCGAAATCCGGGACTTGGTCTACGAGGGGTGGGGAGGAGAGGGCTGGGGTGAACAGGAGGAGAAACACAATATATGGTTGTAAGGAAGTCATTTTTACGGGGGAAAAGTTTTATGATTTTCGACTGTGATTTTGGTGGTGGTCAAGTGGCGACTGGATTGGGGAGATATATGGAAAGGTGAAGGTGGTGGGCATTTTTTCGGTGTGTCGTGATTCATGATTATGAATTGTTGGAATCGTAGTTGATAAGCTTTTTATTGCCGTGATTTGTAATGAAAATTATTATTGTTATTCGTGTTGGGTGAGGGAATCAAGGTGAAATGAAATCTAAATCCTTTTCTCGGATTTTTTTTATATTAACTTGAATGATTGTTTGTGCTCGTGTTTGCAATTTGGTAAATTCCATGCATTTATGAACACGGTCTCATGTTAAAAACTGATAAAGAGATTGCATTAAAGTAAACTGAAATAAACTTTATAGTGGCGGATAATCCGTTGCTTTTGTCGTTTCTGTATTTCTCATTATATTTTGTTGGGGATTTGCGAGTGTGTGTGCGTAATCTGGTGGATTAATGGACGTGGATAATTGGTAAAATGTTTTGGTGTCTGAAAGTAATAAACCGTAGTTTTTGTTGCACAATGGATTTGTAGTTGGAATTTGGAGATAAACTGGTCTTTATCGAAATGAATTACTTTCATCAGTCATGCATATTTTTAGGTTATTACAAATTGACGGGTATACTAGAGGTAATTGTTAGGTCATTGTCATTGGGCCTTCTTGACTTCATTGAGTTTCGTTTTGAGAGAAAATAGAGTGATTAGGTTTGCTTAATGATGGTCAAATACATGCTATTGTAGCATGTCCAAATTTTATCAAGATGCTAAAACGAAGTTAATGTGTTTAGCACGTTTCATTTCGAATGTGGAACTGGTGGACTTATGCTTTAATTTTTTACACTAATCAGAAGAACAAAATTGAACTCGTTCCCGATTCATCATGCTTGCACGTGCTTCCTTAAAATGTTTTCCATTAAGAAGCGATGCTACTGCATTATTTCTGTATGTACAATAATTAATCAGTTTGCACAGTTTGGTGTTTTTTATTCAGAATTAATGTATCGTGCTCATTGGTAATAAGGGATGTCAACAAACAACGACACAGAAATAAGGTTATTTCTGAGACATAGAATTGTTTATGAAGTAGAAGGAAAGGCGTTGTAAGCGATTACTGTTTCAAATATGTTCCAATAACCATTTTTGATGGACTGTAATGAGTGGTGACTAACTAATAGCCACTCGTTACTAGATTTATAACATCGTACCTATTAAATGTCTTTATTCGCAAGGGAATATTTTTTATGGGTTTATTAAGGCAGCATTAAGAAAAGTAGGCTACGGCTCCCCGCTGCCGATTAAATCCACACGGATTAAACTGAGCCCAACGGTTCACTACGTCTCGGTGGATTTTCAAATTTTTAATGACGAAAATCACAAAATTTCAAGTATGTAGTGAAAACACGTGAATACGGATACACTTGCAAGTGACAATGCAGGAGACAAGTACATAACCCGAAATGAAAGCTCCCTATAGAGTTGAGTAATTCGAATAAATTTATAATTACCCTTTCCCCTGTCGGAGTAATTAAAACGTGTAAATTGTCAAAAATCCAGACAAAACTTGAAAATACTTTACAAAATGATAGACGCGTTACCAGTAATTAACGCAACTAATTAAAAACCTCTGTCTCCACTCAGGACTTTATCCTCCAAGTCCACTCAACTTTCGCGTCAATTCCCGACCTGACGGCACTCGACACATTCCTTTCGAACATTACCATCCATAAAATGAAGGAATCATCGTACCACCGCAGTTTCGTGGATCTCGTTCGGATGGGATGCTTTTTCAGGTTTGTTCCGTTCGAGTGGGATGAGCACCGGAAGAGGTTGAAACTTGCCTCGAGCTGGAATCTAAGGGCTTTCAAGTTTCAGAGGAACCTGACCTACTTGTACACTACGTTCATGGGGTTCCGGTTGGCCCAGTTTTACCTTGCCGGGGAATTTTCTCTTCTCGCTGCGCTTTGGGGACTGGCAAATGTGACCTGTTCGGCTGGGTTTGCCACGCTCAGCGCGTACACGCTCGATGTCATGAACTTTGCCAATTGTCTTCTGGATGGGAAGTTGATGGGCGGGGACAGGAGCAAATTGGGTAAGTGGTCAATTGTCTAAGTTATCGGTTTTCCTAAGGGTATCACGTTACCCCATTTAATTTATTCCACACAGACCATTACGATCCGGAAGTGGTGCGAGTGGAGACGGATAACCGGAGGTCGTTATCCCACCACATGTCGTTTAACATGTTTCTGCTGTACACGAACCCACTGCTCCACGTCTACCTGATTGACCAGAACCCGTGCGCCCCGAATTTTATCAGCTCGCTGGTTTTCGAGTGCGCGTCAATGTTCGACAATTCTGTGGAGTTGTCGAAGGAGGCTTTCTTCATTCTCTTTGAGTACTATCACGTGTTTAAGTGGCAGTATGTCGTGTCGTTTAACTGGAGCTGTATCCTCTTTGGGATGAGTCTCGTGGGGGAGGAGCTACGAAAGAATTGCGTCAGGTACAATGGAGGGAAGGATTTATTATTGGAGTGGAGGGAAGGATGAATTGATACAAATGTGTGCTTGAATTACTTTAGGCTCTCCAGAGTGTCGAGTGTGGGCGATGCGATAGCGTTCCACCGAAATCTGAAAAAGTGCGAGCTGGTCATCAGTATCATGAACAGGAGCTTCCGGCACTACATGAGCGTATTTCCGTTGGTCGGGACGGCCGTTGTGGCGCTGCTCCTGTACGGGATCATTAGGATGTGGAGGCTGGGTATGGGTCTATTGCAATTTAATTATGGGTTTAATTTCTGTATGTAGCTAATTGTAATTATAATTACCTATGTAGGTATCCAAATAATTATGTTTCCGGTGTGCGCGATTCGGTGTGGGTTCGAGGCGTTGACCCCACTCTCGTTTGGAGGGAGCATGAGTCAGGACAGCGTTGACGTGATGGACAAGTGGAAGAGGAACTGTGTGAAGAGGGCACATAAGGGGAATGGGGGGAAGCTGGTTAGGTTGATGATGGAGGATTGTAGGAGGTTGAAGTGCAGGAGTGGGTACATGTTCTCCTTTGGGAAGGTTATATTACTTGTCACTGTCGACATATGTGTCAACCAGACTGTCAATTTACTCGTTTCGTTTTGAAAAGGGGATTTTTGGGTATCGAGTGGAGGACTTATTTCCCATTTGCATCGTATGACCATGTTTGGTTTAGGAACGCCAATTATAGTTTTAAATTTGTTAACTAGCGTTTATGTACATACGGTGGGCGTGGGTTAGTTCGCTTTCAGTTGAGTTATCTTCAGGTAATTAAATACGTTTAAACTGTTGCCTAAAATATATTTTAAGTATACGTTAGGAGAACTCGAAAGCTGTACAGAACGTACGTACGATCAAAACCATCATTCCACATTTTCCGGAAAATAGACCTATGCAATGTTTCATGATTTAGTACACAAATTAAAAACCATTTACTTGCATTTGCATAGTGGATTGGGCAATTTGTTGCAGAAAATTAAGTTTTGAAACCTGTCATAATTGTAATTTCAAGTTTGCTATAATTGGATAGTATTATGTAACAGCAATAAAGAACATTTTGAGATGGGTTAATTTCAAGAGTGTAGCAATTTTCTGCGTAATTGGTTCTAGGACGGATGCAAAGAAAGATAAAAATATATATTCTGTTGCTTTTAATTAATTGCATGTCATTTGTGTGATATTTTGGACTTTTCTTGCAAAAGGGAAAGTTTTAATAAATTACTTGTTTTTCTGGATTTAACGGATCTTAGCACGACATTTAACTCGCTTTTGAAACATTTAAGATTGTTTCTGGATACAGTCTCTAGTCACCCCTACCCTGCATGCAAATAAAATGAAGTGTTAAAATGGGCTATAAAGTGCTACATACTAACTAAACACTGCAATAAATAGACAAGGAACAGGTATGATACGTTAGCTTTCACATTCGAGTAACAATTTCAGCAATGAAGAATGTTTCATTAGTCTCAAGATTGTTTGTTGCGTAATAATTTGGGTTCATCCAAATTGGCAGAAAACTGTTTAGAAGAATGAAATTCCGTTTATTAGCAGCAGCGTCGAAAACAATGACTTTAAAACATGCAAGTCACAAGCCCGTAATTTAAAGTAGGTTTACAAAATGGTATGAGGAATAACGAGTTTATTTATAGTTAGCATTCGTCCCAAAAATGATCTTTGTGTGTTATGAGTCAATATTATATAAGATAATTAAAATTTGTGATGCGGAAATGAATACAATTTGATTTATAAGTGATATATGCATGACTGATGTGACAATAATGACTTTTCTTTCTCTATCGGTTTGTTATTTTTTTCAGCTCTTTATTTTCACTTTTTGATTACAAGTTGATGAAATTTACAAACACGTCATGGTTCATATACACAAGCTTTTAATTGTTTCATGTGTAAGCTGCATAAATTAGCGCATAGTAAATACTTAATATTAAAAATATTAATTTTATTACCGGGAGAAATAGGGAAAAAAGATTGAAAATACAAAAAAAAAATTCTTAATACAGTTTAATAAGCATCAATAGACGCAAGTATACAAAAAAAAACTCAAAATTACTTTTACTCGCTCTTCTTCCCAGTAGGAAAGTAATCGCCTTTCCCCCCGCCACCCCGAGCTCCTCCATCCCCACTCCCATTAGCTCCATGTCCATTGCTGTCACCACCACCAGAACCACCACTACCACCCCACCCACCTCCAAAAATCCTGACAAGCAATCTCTCGGAACTGCTTCCACCTCCATTCCCCTCGCCATCTCCTCCCCCATTACCACCCCTGCCACCGCCACCAATAGAGCCCCTTCCACGTGGTGCATCCGTATTCATCTCGACCTCAACATCGACAGCAAACCTGACTTTAACTCGCCTCACCTCCCAAACGATATACTCGCTGTAATTCAACTCATAACTCGGATATTTGCCATGCTCCTTAGTCCTCCCACACGGAACAATGACGCCGTCTTCGATCTCTTTGTTCCCCTCCCAGATCGGAGTGAGCTTTCCCTGTCCCTTTACAGAATCGCTTGACGGCGCCATTCCAGCCTTGACCCAGTGACCATACCCGTGCTTCGAGTTGTGCTTCTTCCCGAGTGACACGGAGCAGACGAGTATGATTTGCCGGAGAGGTCTAGTCAGCTCCTTGGGTTGGATCGCGAACGCCCGAGCGATCCTGTCGTAGAACGCGACGCAGTGGTCGGTTTGCTCAGACAGCTTCTTGATTCCCTTTGGAGTAGTCTTCCAAAAGAGCATCATTTTGTGTGGAGCTTGTCCCTTCTTCTGAGATTTAGACGGCGTCTGCTTGCCAGGCTGCGTTTGGAACGCGTAAATGTCGTGGATCTTGACGGAGCCGTGTCTCTCGGGGATGTCGTGACTGTTGGTCACGTAAGACGATATGATCTTGAACGCGTCATTGTTCCTCTCCAGTTTTGAGAATTTTCCGAGGGCGTGCAAGTCGTTTGGGTTCTGTACCAGTTGGACTAGCATCCCTTTGGATTTTGGTGTGGAGGATGATGGCGAGTATCTTGATGATGAGTGGTGAGAGTTTTCGTGACGGGGTGGGGACCGGTTGGCGGTGGTACCTCTTTGATACGCCTCATCGAGAAGTTGGCGGAGCTCGCCCTTTGTGATCTGGATGACCTCGTCGGGATCGTTGGCGTTGTAATTTTGACGCTGTCGCTGGGACGGGTCTTCGGCTGATGGAAAGTAGACTCGGCGGTTCCTTCCTTGGACAGTGGAGGTGGACCAGCCTGTGGGGTGGGGAGGAGAACTAGTGTCAACCAAGTTGAAAAAAATAATAACTTAAGCAGTTGCGGTTTCTAACTTTATTAAAATTACCCGAAGCTCCGAGTGACGGAAGATCCTCCTGCGGACGCGAGAAAGACGGACGTTCAGTGCCGTTGGTCAAGCTAGATGCAGATGGATCTGTGTAGCAGAAAACTTTATGTTAGTTTTCACATTTCACAATTTACAACCACATTAGCTTGTTAATTTTTTAATTGCACTTACATGGCTTGACAATGGCGGATTGACCGAAATTGAATCCTGCAACTGGTGGCTGCTGCTGTTGAGTGGAAGCTGCAGCGGTTGCGTACGAGGGCGTGGGTCCTCCGTTAACGTCGAGTTGGCTCAGGGCGGTTTGGAACCTTAGCAGCTCGTCGACGTCGACTGTTGACATGAAATGAAAGGGGAAATTATATAATTATTTGTATCAAATGAAGCTAGAGAGTTTATGCAGTAATTATAGAATAATCTGAGGGAATGTTACCGGTGTAAGTTACTCCACCTCCAATGTCCACCAAAGTCTGTCTTCCGCTAGCGGTTCCGTTTCCGTTAGCATGAGGCGTCCAGGGAGCTTGCAATTGCTGGGGTGGTACAGGTTGGGCCGTGTTCTGGTGAGAGTAGTCACATAATTAATGTGCGCTCCACTTATAAATGGATAATTACTTAATAGTGTATAGCGTTAAAAAAACTTACCAGATTGTTTGTTGAAAACAGTAGACCTTGGTTAGTAGCGACATTGTTATCATCGTCAGACGTCGTCACCAGAAGCGTTTTCTCACCGTCGTCACCCGACTTGTTCGACATTTTTCAATTTTTGGCGTTTAGACCGGTTGTCAGTTTGATTGTGATGCTGCTTTGGCGTCAGAATTATCTGTAATCTGTAATTATAAATCGATATAAAAAAGACAGATGAATAGTTGCGAATTATTCACAAAAACGCATAAATCCCACTGATCAACTTTAACAGAGAAATGGGGGAGCTAATGACAAATTATGATTTTACCTAACTCTACAGTTTAATACTTCTCTTCTTTTCCTACTATTTAATGTGGTAACTTCTTGGTTGCTGACTAGGCAGGAGCACAGGAATTCCATACGCTTCCACAATCCAACACTTTTTATTACGGACTTAACACAAACTACAACTTGTAATGCGACTAAAAAACCTAAAACACGACAGCAAATCGACTTGTTGTTTAGGATTCAGCGTGTAGCATGATCTCCTTCGTTGATGTTTGTTGGAAAACGTTTTCTCGCAGAATCAACACAACTCTATTCTATAAGCATCAGTTTTACTAAAAACTGAATGATGATTGGGATTCAGTTAATAATATTCTGCTATGCACTATTATATCCACTTGCGTTACACGCTTCTGTGCTATGCACAAGGTGCGCACATGGATAAAATGCTAACATGGAAGTAGATGGATAAAATCATGTATATACATGTATTTAATGCAACCCATTTATTACATGGAAAAAAGAAACATGGAAAAAATCATGTAAAAAATGAAGAAAATGGCTGAATCTTCATTAAAAATTAATATTTGGCCATTGGCATAAATGAATAATGAATATTAAGTCATAAAGAGGGTCAATTAGTTGTTTTAAAACTATTCAGTTATTTCCACTAAATAATTTAATCTAATTAAATACATGTAAACAAACCCATATGGTCTCATTCCTGATGCTAATTCATTTTATCCATTTATCCAACTTTATACATGGATAAATGATTTTATCCATGTAAAAATGGATAAAATCATTTTATCCATGGAAAAAGTCATACCCTGGCTATGCAGCTTCATCATCTTTCATCAAATTTGCTTGCTTGCCTAAAATGACTCTGGCTTCTTTTTTAACACAACTCTCCAAAGCACTGCAAACTGCACTGCAAGCTAAAAAATTGCTTACCACAGCAAAGCAGTATGTAACTTTAATAGTGACAAATATTAAGAAGTCAAATAGTTTGTACAAGTCACATATATAGGAAGCTGTAATATGCTCATGTTTTAATACTGCACATAGCACAAATTTTTTTGCATGTCTTATCGATAAAGTTATTTTTCGTTCTCTGTGGTCATTATACTAAATGTTTGTGTCTAGTAAGCAAATAGATCATTTTGTATTCCTGTCTCCGCTGCTGTTCTCTTGTCATCTCATCATAATCAGCAGCACAGAAGAATAGGTAGTCTGAAATGTGCTGGGTGTAGAATATTTCCAGTTGTGGAGACGTTCTTGAGATCGGTTTTTTAATTTACAATTAGGAATTAAACTTGGTAAGTAAATAATTAATCTCATTAAAACTATCTTAATCTCGTGCATGCATGCATAAATCGTGTAAATTAACAATTAACTGGTTATCATTTATGTTACCCACCCACAGTGGACAGTATGTCGGACCAAGAATCCCCACCGCATTCGCCACCTCTTATAGACCTGGTCCTTCCTGAAGTGGAGGAGACATCAGCACCAGCTCCTCCTCCTGATTCTGCTGCCCCTCCGCTAATTCCCACCCCACCGGAAACACCTGAGGAGGAGGAGGAGGTGATGGTGGAGAGGGGGCCATCGTACAAATTTGACCCGACAAAGTACGTGATGATGCCGGACCTCGTTGTCAACAACAAGTCATACGTTATTCTGGAGGAGAACGGGAGGAGGAAGCGGATACCCAGGTGGGAGTTGATTAAGGAGGCCTTGAACGAGTTCAAGCGGGTTTGTGAGGAGGATGAGGACAAGAGTGTTTCCGACGCGTTTAGGCAGTGTGTCGAGTCCTATAACTATGGGTTAGATTGCAGCTTTGGCGTGTTTTACGATATGGTCAGGCTGGCGTTTGAGAAGTGGGGGGAGGAGGAGGTTAGGGGCATTTTTGCGTTCTTGGTTGATTGCGTGTTGGGGATTGAGGGGATGTTTCCGGACGGGGTCAGGTTGCTCAGGGGAAAAGTTTGTGGGGAGGAGGAGGGCGTGTTTAGCAAGCGGGAGGTTTTGTGTCTGATTGCATGTGGATTCCTTTGCTGCTATCCGGAGAGGGGTGGGGGGAGGGGGCCGTACTCCAAATATCCTAGAATCAATTTTGATGGGTGATCTAATTGTTTTTTTTGTAACTTTTTTTTTGTATTTGATGTAAATTGTTCAGATAAGACAAGCTATTATATTTTTATTTCGTATCACCCAGATTGTTCGACGATAAGGACCAGAAGCGGGGCGGGTCTTGGAGGTCTGGGATGAAGAAGGCGAAGGTCAACAGGCTGCTTTGCGTTTTCCACTATTTCCGGAGGATGAAGGAAAGTATGGAGGAGGAATGTGATCACGGTTTATCTGCGCTCGTTACTTTTGAGAGGAGAACCCTGTCCCCAGACGATACTCCCAGGTGGAGAGCCTCGCTGAACATTCCCTTTTGTATACTGAACGTGTTTGATGAAGGAAGTATTGACGAGGCGGTTGGGGGATTGCAGGTCGACTTTGCAAACAAGATGGTTGGGGGAGGAACTCTTGGGAATGGGGCAGCGATGGAGGAAATCCTGTTTTCTTGCTGTCCTGAGATGATCGCTTCGCAGTTGGTCATGAGGGAGTTGATGGATAATGAGTGTCTGATTGTGGGTGGGGCGGAGAGGTTCTCCAGGGGGGTAGGGTACTCGAGTGGGTTCAGGTGGGGTGGGGATTTTGTTGATGAGGAGAGTAGTTGGGGGAGGGTCGCTGTGATTGACGCCGCGAGGTTCGAGAGGGGGTCGCTTGTTACGCAGTTGGAGAGGAGGTGGATTGAGAGGGAGCTTACCAAGTGCTACGTCGCTTTTAAAGGGGAGGAGGGGAAGGTCGTCAGTGGGAAGTGGGGATGTGGGGTAAGTTGAGACATTATGAATTAAATTTAATTGCGAATTATTGTATTTCGAAATTTATTGATTTGTTAATTGGAGTGTGCAGGTGTTCAATGGGTGCGACGTACTCAAGTGTCTGATTCAGTGGATGGCGTGCTCTGTAGCGGATGCGCATTCCTTAGAACTGTACACTTTCAAAGACGTACAGCTCAAGTTGCAGATGGAGGAATTGGCTGGAGTGGTCAAGGAGGAGAATGTCACCGTTGGGAGGGTTTATGAATGTCTGGTCAAGTTTGGTGAGGCGTGTCGGGTTAGAGGGTGGACCGTCGACGGGGGAGGCTTGTTCCAGTTTATTTTGAGAGAGCTATCTGGGAATCGCGTCGTTAGGATTCCTGCTGCTGTGGAGGGAGATGATGTGGAGAAAAGGGAGAAGGAGGATGATGACAGCAAGAAGAAGTATGGCGTATATTGGAAACTGGTTTTGCGGGGGTTCAAGATCGTCGAGCACGTTTGGCGTACTTTGTTCAGGAGGAGGGGGAGGATCTTTGGAGTCACTGCTGCCGTGTTTACCTTTTTGTATGTGTTCAAGAAACCCATTTGGATTTTTGGGGGTGATGGAGTGCTTTGGAGGTGGGTTGGGATCCGGTACTAGTCTCGAATGTGATTATTATAAACTTATGGTTTTGCTATTTGGCTTCGTTTGTTAACTAAAAATATTTTGTAATTTATAATTTATGCATGCTTAAAGAGTGAAGATAATAAATTATCGTGATTGAAAGTCAATCGTTTTATTTTGCTAATAATTTTATTATCGTTCATTGAACAAATTACAAATGGCTAACCTAATTAATTAAATAAATCATACGTTTATAAAGCATCTCGGGTAACAAACATTAACTTACTAATATGGATATGGAGCCCAAGGTTTGAAACTCCTCTAATTTTTAGAGTTGACGTACTTCCGAACAAACTGGAACACGGTTCTCCTGTCCCTCGAGTTATACCCAAAAACGCACTTTGACTCGTACGCCACCAAAATGCTGTACAGCCTTCCAACATTCACTTGATTCGCGAATAAAAGGTTGGACATTTCGTTCAGCTCGCGCTTCTGTCTTTCGTCGTTGGCGTGGTAGAGAACAGAGTCCCGCTGGTGGACTGACGCCGCCATCCACTGGATCAGGAACTTGAGCTCAGGGTCGCCGTTGAAAGCTCCACATCCCCAATTTCCTGTCGCGACCGGTGTGGAATGCCTCCCTCGCGTAAACGCGACATTACACTTGTGCAGCTCCCTGTCAATCTTTTCCGGTTTGTACTGACTGTCCGTGTCGTACGGTTGGAAGCGGTACGCGTCCATCGCCACAACTTGGGTGAACTCTCGACCCATGCTGTCCATCTGTCCGTTTCCGTTGGCAGTGTCTTGTTTGAAGCCTTCTTGTTTGAAAGTTGAGCTGTAGCCGGAGTACGAGTTGAACTGGGCTGTTCCGGTTATCACGAGTACTTCGTCGTGTGTGAGGGTTTCGGTGAAGAGTCGGGCGCAGATTAGCTCTGGGCTCACACAGAATCTTATCTCCTCTTGGACGGCGCCTTCGTTGAGGACGCCTCCTCCAACCTGTCTGTTTGCGAAATCCACTTGGAGCATTCCGTGTGCATATTCCAACTTCTCGTTCGAATTTACATCCATGCGGCACAGCTTCTCTGTTGACTTGGACCAGTTGAATTTTCCCGTGTAGCAGCGTCTCTCGAAAGTGATGATGGAGTTTGGGCGAGTTCTGGGCTCCTTTGACATTTGGAAAAAGTAGTACAGAATGCATTTCAACTTTTCTCGCTTTACTTGCGTCTTTACTGGGTCGTAAGGTGCGTTAAATAACCTGTTAACGGGATAATAATAAATATAAATTTATTTTTCAGTAATAACTATGAATTAAGATTGGAGTAGAGAAAATTAAAAGGAGTAACCCGGCTCACTGGTAAAAGTTGAAGTATGGCAGATTCCGTTCATTCTGTTCCGGGAACGTGCAGAGGAAGGCGTTGGCAAGAAGACTGCACGCGAGGTCCCGTGTCAGACAGAGCGTTTGACTCCGGCCCTGTTTCAGTATGGGGATCGGACCATCCAGTCTAGCGGGCAGTTTGAGAGCGTGCTCAATGATATCAGGAAGGACTTCCAGCAAAATCCGGCTCATACGAGCGTCATCTTTGATTACCCCGAAATTGCAATCATAATTGGCTTTTCCACAGTAGCTGCGAACGGCTTCGCTGAAGCAGTCAACGGGAGCGCTCAAACTTTTCTCTCCGCGTTGATCAGCCTTGAGCCAGTCTTCGGATACTGTTTTTAACGTTTCTAGGGACTTGACAATGTCCTTCCATTTCGGATTGAACGCTTTTCCGTAGTTGTATTTGCTGAAGGGTAGTTTGACGAACGACGGGTTGTGCCATGACCAGTCCTTATCAGTTAGATTTTGAACGTAGTCTTGTTGATGGGTGAGTGGACGGGGATGACTCGTCTCAACGATTTTGTAGAATGGGGCGATGAATTGGGGGGTGTGGTTTGGACCAGGTTGCAGTTTTTTGTTCAGGTCGATTGTGATGATCGTCACCTCTTTTTGGAGACCTGTGAAGGAATTTGGCGAGTCTGGTGGGGGCATTGATGGTGATGGTGTTGATAGTGTTATGTCCATAGGACGAGGTTCAGTGTCTGGAAGGTGGAGAGTAGAGTAACGGGTTATCGGATGTGTATAGTTTAATTTAAATTAATTTTAAAAATATATAATATTTTAACCTGTCCTATCAAAGGTACTAAGTGGTTCATCATCAGAATGATTGCATTCCGAAGGAGCGGTTGCGACTACTCGTGGAGGGGAAATGTCCATAGGACGAGGTTCGGTGTCTGGAAGGTGGAGAGTAGAGTAACGGGTTATCGGATGTGTATAGTTTAATTTAAATTAATTTTAAAAATATATAATATTTTAACCTGTCCTATCAAAGGTACTAAGTGGTTCATCATCAGAATGATCGCATTCCGAAGGAGCGGGTGCGACTGCTCGTAGAGGGGAAGACTGGACCGGTTCTGAAGCAGCAGCGGCGCCGCCTACAATCGGAAACAAAACCGTTACTTTGCTGATAATTTGAATACAATGTAGTTAAAAGTCTATTTGTAAAAAACGTAAAATTTAATTAGTCTAACCTGAGCTCTGGAGGTAAGCGCTGGTTTTATTTTCATAGTGCCCCACCACCGCAGGTTCTGACGAGTTTTGTGACCCTTCCCGATGACGTAGACGTACAAGTGGGAGGGTGGAAGCTCTTCCTGGTCCACCACCTAAATCGAAAGAAAGAGAGAGACGTGATGAGAGTGAGTTTTATTAAAGTTAAAGAGTATTTTAATAATTAGTGTGGGGCTATTTTTCGAACCTGCGTCGACGCTGAAGAGGTACGGATCTTGTTGACCGTTATTACGAGGAGGCTCTGAAATTGCTCTCCCAGTCGTGTGCACTTCTGCTGGCTGCTGATCCTTTCCAGATTTATCTGAGATAAATTAATTAATGGTTTTACAGATTCAGTTTAATCAAATTGTAGATAAACGGAAATAAATGATAGTGTGTCTACCGTTACGTTCAACGGTGAGTAAGTATGACGGTTGGGATCGCTGTCCCAACGGGATTGACTCGACACGGGGCCGTGGCGGAGTCCGCACAGCGCCAGCGTAAGACACTGAATTTGACCTTCCAGGCTGCTGCTGGTCTGCTGCGCCCCCGTAAGCGTTCTCTGAACACACAAACAAAACGTATGCAACATTTTAAGTATTCATTATAAATGTTTTTAACATGGATTCATTATTATTCATATTACAAATTATGCTCGGTAACTTACGGTAGGAAGTCTTAAACCTGTCGTGATTACTATTATTGGACATTTTGAACCGTTTCGGTGACGGACGTGTATATAACTTTTTAAAAAACGAATGATTCAAAAACTTCACTCGAAAATACTAACTGACGGTGGCCGTTAAATAAGAAGGTACAAAAGATACTAAAACTATCAGTCTGAGAAAAGAGAGCTTCCGAATGGTCACTCCTCTCTCATATAACTCATATTACGAGAGGAAGGGACAACGAATCGAGACCGGAGCAGGAACGTAAATGAAGACAAACGTTGATGCTGGTTGTTTGTGCGTCCATTCTTCATTCAATCAAACTCTAAAAAAACACTAACTTTACTAGCATGAATACATTCCTACACAAAATATTAACTAAACTGACTGAAATGACAGAGAAATTTCTAGAAGCATCATACCAACCAACAAGACGATAGTTTAGATTTAAAGAAGTGAGTACGACCAACAGAACAGCTTGAGCAGCAGCATAAAAAGCAGGACAGAGGATTCACTTTTTCATACACTTCTGCTGCTGCGGTGCTGTTTTAATAATAGTTTGTTCTTCTTAATAACTAATCTGCTTCTCTGCTTTGCTTATAACTTTTTTTTATAACATGAGTGACTGCGCAAAAAAAGTGACAAAAGTGTATGCAAATGAATGTAAATTGACAAATTTGATTAAAGTTGGGCTACCGACTGACTCGATCGCGTCTTTTGGAATGGACTTGATTGGATGAATGGAATGCTTTAAAGAATCACACAGGCAGAATAGGCAGACAGGTTTAACGTTTAACTAAACAAGAAAGATAGATTAACGAAGGAGCCGACATGGAAAACATTTTCCTGCAAGCTCTCAATTAAGATATTAATCTGCTGACTGAAGCGTGTTTACATTTCTTTGGATGGCTTATTAAAAGCGCTTGGCAAACTGAACGGGAAACTCCGCCTCCTCCTTTCTCAGCTACTGGGCTTTTCACTTTTGAGTTGTTGGACAGTTTACTTAACTGTAGCTTGCTACAGTGAGTTCATCGTGTACGACCCGGAAAACGTTAAACCTAAATATATTGTCAAAGTCCAGTTTTTAAACCAGCCTTTTCTAGGTATTTAGTTTTGTTGTATGTATTGCGGGCTGAATAGAGTCGTGTTCATGTTGTTTGCATTAATATCTCAAAAAAATTAATTCTCTTTTGTGAACAGTAAGTGTGGTTTATAATGTTGTATGTATATTATGTGTACGGTTTTTGTACAATTTTCTAATGGACTGTGTGCCTTTTACGTGTATTTATTGTCGATGGATTAAATACGATTTACTGGTTTCAATGAATGATAATAAAAAAGGTATATTTTGAGCTAAAGGAATAATATGATGTGTTTATGAATGGGCTAATTTAATTTGTCACCGATTACACGCATTACACTAGCTATAGTCGTGGAATCATGTACAGAAAATCATGTTTTAGTAAAAAAGGGCGTTATTTTATTTTGTGATAGATTCATTCATTCAGTAGCATTTTTTATGAAGCAGTCTGATTTTGGGGCAACGTGAGATAATCCCAAATGAATGCACAGCGGAATACATGGTCAAGTAGGTTAAATGTAAAAAAAATGCATAACGCGTTAAAGTTAACGAGACTGCATATTCGCTTGGTTGAAGGCTATGAAGATTGATGAAAACTAATGAACTTTTAGTTACGTTGTGTGCATCACAGTCATTTGTGCAGATTGGACCATATAACGTTTAGTAAGTCTGCTCTTCGTTTTCGCGTTAGTCATCTGACAAGAACAGCTTTTTTTGCTGCTTCTTCGTTCGTGCTCTTCTGGATATTTACTTGCTTCACTTTACTAACTTAACTAATAGCATACAGTGATCTGATCACAACACGAATGAAAAGAAGATCTCTATTTGTGTTACCAAAACTGTGTGTGTATTTTTCCGGTGCACTTTTGTTTGTGTGCTTTACCTTTTTCCTGCTGACTCAAATATTATGCATTTTATTCACTCGCGACGTTGTTTAATTATCAGCCAAAGTTAACGTTTAGTTTTCATTCACTTCGTGCATGGACCATCATTAGATTCTTCATGTGATTTTGTTCGGGAGGGGACAAGTGTAGCAGCGTCTAATAGACAGTTTGACTAATTAATCACTAGAGTCATTAAATAGTGGTTCTTATTCTAAATCGACAGGGTTTAGTGACTAAACTTTAGTGATTAAAATTAAAATTGTAAATAGAGGAGGATGAGTCAAAAGTCTAGTACAACCGCTAGAACTAGTCGACGATCCAAATCCGATGGTCGACATGTGCCGTTTGAGGAGTTTGTGGATGAAGATGTCAAGCCCAAGAATGGGGTCAGTTTTTTTATTACGTCATTTTTTGAGAGATATTTATGTAATTGGAGTTTTAAGTGCATTATAAATTTATAATTAATTTCTGTGATGTAACACTTATTTAGGTAAAGACGAGTTACGATTTGCTGGCGGAGACGTACGGCTGCAGCGCCAGTGATCTGAAGAAGTGGGCGCAGATCCATCGTTTGAAGCCAAACTGTGTCGTGTACAAGAACATTGTGGACTACGTTCAGAACAGTGGGACCGGAGGGACAAAAGTCAAACAAGTCTATAAAGTTGCGAGGACTGGTAAGGGAGTTTGGTTAAACCTTTTATGCTGCTTTCTAAATGATAACGTTAATAACTGTGAGTGATTTTGATAAGGCAGTTTGCTTTCTTGTCTTATCTTTTCAGACGAGCGGGACCCGTTCGATGAGCGGTACAGGATTATGCTTTGGCACGGGACAAAGTCAAACTGCGTCCAGGGGATCATCCAGAGCGGATTTAAGAGGGGATCGGGGGGACTGTATGGAGGTGGGATTTATCTAGCTGATCGGATCGCAAAGAGCCAAGGTTATGCGGGGGCTAACAGCAAGGGACATCAGATCTTTGTGCTGGCGGAGGTGAAGTGATCAAATGATGGGATATTTTATTCACGCTGGTCCTTAAATTAAATGAAAGATAATTATGTTTTGTTTGTAGGTGGCTCCAGGACGAGTGTACAAGGCCCACCACACTCACTCCAATTACTCGGCAGCGCCGCAGGGTTTTGACAGCGTCAAGGGAAATGGGAGCAACATCCCGAACTGGAAACAGGTGAGTCGTATGGATAGTCAGAGTTTTAATGTACATACCAATTAATTAATGACATGATTTATAGTTGAGTTTTCGTTTTATCCTGCTTCCAGAACAAATCGTATTTTGGCGCGATTCTCCCCTGTGGGGCGACAACCCTGAACACCAGGCACGCCCAGTTCGACTTGGGCTACAATGAGTACATCCTCTACGACTCCAATCGCGTTATCGTCAGGTTTATCGTCGAGTGTGGGGTATAAGATGCTGGATCTTTTCTTACCAATTTTTTCTTTTTGTTCCTCTGAACCGTGTGTGTTTTCAATACTTAACTTGTGATATTTTCTCGAATTCTTTTGTGCAGTCGCTTTGTACATAATTTTGTGACCAGTTATTATTCTACTGTGCCAATTTAATTAAATAAACGTGTAATTAAAGTAAATGGAACGTGTATGCGTTAGCTAAAGTTTATTTATATCAATCAATCTCTTAAATCAATCCATTTCACAGAATAAACACACTCATCGTGTGATTATGACTAAAAAATTAATAGAATAAACACACTCATCGTGTGATTATGACTAAAAAATTAATTTATTTGTAGTAAATATTTAAATTGTTTTTTACGTTTTTGCTAAAAAATATTATAGTTTCGTAGTCAGCCTTAATTCATTCGTGGACAAGTAAATTATTATAAACATGTAATTTCATTATAAAGAACGTTTTCGCGTAAATGCGTTTGCGATATAAAAATATAAGTGAACTTAACTAGGCTTTACAATATTGAATATCTTATAATACAAAAGTATCTTTAAAAATCTACAAAATTAACTCGTATAATATCCAGTTAATTGTAATTAAGATAAGGACCGGTTGTAGTCTTAACCTTAACTAGGTACTTAATCTTGACCCGATTCTGGTCATAAACTATAAACTCGTTGAAATTAACCGTGTACGTCGGGAACTTTGTGTTTCTCACTGTTGGGCCGATCGGCCAGAACACATCACCTGTGGAATTTTACATAAAAATTCACAGTTTAGGAACATTTTACAATTTTAACTGTTTATAATGATTAATTATAATTAGTATTTAAAATTTTTGAAATGTGCTTACCAATTTTAATTTGTCGGTCCCTGTTCGGGATTAATTTTCCTGTACACATGACGCTATCGCAGGGAATAGCTAAACAAGCAACAGAAAAGAAAGGCAAAATTAATTTTAAAAATATCATTATCATAAATATAATTAACAATTGAGCACGTACTTTCTCCATTATTTCTGACGACGGATGGCGGGCTTGTGTACGAGTGATTCGGGACCCTGGCGTTGTACACTCTTCCCAGCTTGACCTCACACAAGAACAAGTATCCTACGGTCCCTGGTACAACGGCCATTGGTCCACTAGGTCCAGTTCTCAAAAGATACTGAGCAGACTTTGTCACTCTGTCAGCAAAGTAGATTCCGGTTCCGAACATCTGACCTCCCGTTGAGGGCGTGCGAAAGCCATGTTCAAGTATCGACGCCACCACACTGCATTTTGTCCCGTGAAAAAGCATCATTGTGAGGTCTTGCTCAGTAGAAACGGTAGGCGGGGGAGTTGTCGCGTCAAGAGTTCTCGAGACCTTCATAATGGAAAGCATCATCACTCCAAAATGGCTGTGGACTTGACTGTTCACGAAATAGTCTCGGATACGGTCATGGACTTCACTTGTCCTTGGGACGACTTCGGCTGTGAACTTTCCAGACTTTAGGAACGTCGGGGTGAAGTCGGAGGGGCTGATATCGCGGAGAAGCTCAGCTGCTCCTTCGGTTACGTAGACTGGAGGAGGAGGTGGGATAAAGCGAGGTTGTCGCAGTAGTGGTGGTGCGGAGGAGTTGTTCGTGGAACCATGCATGGGGCCATTGAGGACCACCTGGGAGGAGCTTGTGGCGGTGGGGGCGGTAACGGTGCTAGATGCCATTGTTCCTGGATATAGGGTGGGCATCACAGTTCTATACTGAACCAAACTGGACGCCTGATTTTGAAAACGTCATAAAATTAACATGAGAAATATGTTAGTTTAGTGAATATATACAGGTAACTTGAATATGGAATAATTAATTTAGTATTTTTTTTGGAACAAACTTACAGGAACGGAGACGGGCGCAGTAACGGGGAAGCGTGCGCCACCAATGGATATGGTCGCCGTTGCTGCGTTTGCTTTAGAAGATTGTAGCGTCGATAACGGCGGCGGTGGTAGTTGAGAGACCTACAACACAAACGCTTATATAACTAACTTTCACTTCAATATTAATTAAATGATAAGAATGAAACCGAATGTGTGTTTATTACGGTAGACGTTAAGCCTCTGCTAGTGCCATTGTTTAACTTTATCACGGAAACTCCTCCTCCGACTGCTCCAGTTGACTGCATTGCCTACGAAAAAGATAACTCACTAATTATCACCGTAAATTGTCTTTCTACCAAGCATTTAAATTGCATATTATTCTGCTAACTACGCTTACTGCTGGCTTTGTCGTGGTCGGGAGTGGTTTGGAGGATTGCTGAATGGTTCGCAGCTTTTTTGGGAGGGGTATGGCGTCATCATCATCATCGTCGTCGTCGTCCTCGATGTTTATGACTTGTGCTGGTTTTGTACTTTTTGTGGACAGCTGCATTCGAAGTGCAGGAGCCCTCACAACCACAGGTGCTTGAATAGAGGCAGTAGAGGTCTATTTTTCAGAATCAGTAAAAAATATTAACAAAAGTAATTAACAACTGGATGTTTTAAACGGGAATAAAAATTCTTTAAATATGTTACGTAACACTAAACTAACCGATCTGACAGTTCCAGACGCAACGACGCCCTTAGCTGTTGTGGCCGTTTTCGTGGTAGCCCCCGGGGACAGCTTTGCTCCTCCTCCTGTAGACTTCCTAGCTGTTTGCTTAATAGTCGGCTGGGATGAGGTCGCTTTGGGCTTTTCTTCAACGACCTTCATATCGTCACGCTCTCCTTTAGTAGTAGTGTCTTTACGGGACTGTCAATTTAAAAAAGCGATATAATTTAATTAACACTTAAAGAGCATTTACCAAAGAAAGAGAGAGAGAGTTTTAAAATTATAACTGCAGTTACTTTTCCTATTTTGAAACGAAAAAAACACGACAACTTAAATCGCGCAAATAAACTACTTGACTTTGCGTCATTTTCCATTATAATTACATAAATAAATTAAGTGGAACAAGCTATAAAAGTGTTTACTTATAAAGACAAGATTTAAAACGACAACTGATGACTGTTGAATTTGACAACAATTAATTAACTAACCTTCTCATAGTTGTTGTTATTATTAGCAGCTAATTTCCTGGAAGCAGCCCGTGTCAACATTCTTCCAGTGCCAATCTTAGCGTCACTTGCATCACTTTTACCGTTCATCATCGTTGTTGTGGTTACTGCTTCAAATCGTTAACAGTTTACTTACTTAAGATGACACTGTTTTTAAAAATTAAACTCTTAAAAAACTGTCTAGAAAATCCAAAATCGTACAAAAAAACGACGCTATTTCTGTTACTTGTAGAATCCTCAAAAAAACAAGCCGAGAGTTAGTAATCCTTGTTTATTTTTATCTCTACGCGACGCTACCAAAATGAGTAATGAGTGTACTTAATATTTTAACGTGTTTACAGCCGGTTACGTTACAAAAGCACCTTCAAAAGGGACCGTGCTTTAATAATAGATGCTTGAAAGGTACTAAAAAAGGTACACTCTTCACTCATTTAATATTACAGTGGACTTTTGTGGTGACCTATTTTTTATGTATGGTCGTGTATTGTGTCCAGCATTCCAGCTCCCTTAGTGATCTTTTGCTGACCATTGCACATACTTTTCTCTGTCTTATCTCACCTTATCTTCTTCTTACAAAACTTTCCGTATTATCCGAACGAATGAGATGTTGTGTGTAAAAAAACATGTGTCCTTTCTTTAGATTGTTTTCTGTAAGTAAATACACACAAGTGACACAAGACAGAACACGGCTAGCAAAAAATCGCTGTGAAATTCTGTCTTGTGCACTTTGCTGTACATTACCGTGAATGATAAGAAGAGTAGGTAAATATGCAAATGGATATGCATCTGCATGATAAGCGATTATCCAAATTTGCATCTTTTTGCATAAATTGAAGATGTGGAAAGTGTATGGGGGTAGTGTGAGACAATTCTACTTGGAATTAAGTTTTTATGGATTTTTTAATAATTTAATGAATATGTCAAAAACAATGAACTGCGAAATGACATGATTAAATTTTTTATTATTGATAAACGCATTTTCTAAATATAAATTAAAAATAAACTATCACAACCTCTCGTCTTCAACGTCGCTGAGTCCGCCATCCCCCTCCAAGTCTATAGTAGCGTCTCCACCTGCTCCTCCGCCACCCACATCCCCTCCACCACCCGCATCACTGTCTATAGAAATGTACTCGTCCTCGGGAGCGAACAGCACCCCTCGCGAAGGTTTCCTCTCTGCCTGAGACGCCTGCTTTGTATTCTCCTCCGGGATTTCCTCGTAGTCGAGGTCAGGATCCTTTGGAATCTTCATACTCGACTTTGTCTTTTTGGAGGGTTCAGAGTAAATGTGCTCCTCCACAGGTGGGGTAACGTTTGGAATAGGCGTAACTACCACGGGACTAGACGATGTTACTGCTGGCAGTTGTGAACTGGTCACGAGTGGTTCCGTGTCTGTGAAGCTGGGATTTGTGATGCCGGGTTCTGGGGTGGGGGTCATGGAGGTGGTGGCTATCGCCGCTGCTGCTGGTGTGAATCTCGGTTGTGGGAATGCGCTCTCGCCGAACGTGTTGCTGAAGCGCTTGGAGGCGTCGAACGCGGGGATGGAGGATTTACGGGGTGGGGTCGGGGGATATGCCGCTTTCATCCCGTCGTGGGGAAGAGGGGATTGCGTGTCGGAGGAGGAAAGTAGGGACTCTCGGGAGAACTGGCTTCCGCTTACGGTCGCCTTTCGGAGGAGCCATAGCACGTAGCCGCCGGCGATTATTGAGATGCCGCAGAGAACGCTCGTCGTTATCACTGCGATCACTAGGCCCGTGTTCGAACAGTCGTCGTCTTCGTCCTTTTGGTCGCCTGTTTTACATTGGAGAGCGTTAATTGGAGGCTTTTATGCTATTCTGTGCAAAATTAATATTTAAGTGACTTACAAGGACACGGTGGACAGGTGGTGGTGGTCGACGTGTTGCATTCGCAAGGTTCGCCTGTGGAGGGGCATTCTGTTGGAGGAGGACATGTCGTTGGATCGGGATAAGTCGCACATTGGCATTCCTCGACGGTCGTTGAGCAATCAGTTGGAGGTGGACATGGAGTTTGTCCCGGATCGCCGGTGGAAGGACACTCCGTTGTAGTTGGACACGATGAGCAGTCGCATGGCTGTGGGGTGCTGTCCGAAGGCTCTACAGTGGGACAAGGAGATGGGTTATCTGTTGTTATTGTGCACGGAGGGCATCCAGTTTCGGATGTAACTGTTGTGGGGTTACCTGTTGGCTCTGTGAGGTCGGTGGTGGACGAGCAGTCGCATGGCTGTGTTGGGCAGACTGGAGGCTCTACAGTGGGACAAGTTAACAACGTATCAGTTGAGGAAGTTATTGGGTTATCTGTTGTGCTGCTGGGGCATGGTGGGCATTCGGTTTCGGATGTTACTGTTGTGGGGTTACCTGTGCTGCAGTCTGGAGGATCTTGGGTCGTTGATGAGCAGTCGCACTGCTCCGGAGTGGAGGATGGAGGGTCTACCGTGGGACAGGTAAAGAACGGATCTGTTGAGGATGTTAGCGGGTTATCTGTTGTTGTGGGACATGGGGGACAAGTTTCACCCGTTTCTGATGATGATGTTGTGGGGTTACCTGTTGGAGCTGTAGGATCGGAGGTGGTCGACGAGCAGTCGCACGGCTCTGGAGTGCACTCTGTTACGAATGGGTTGTCTGTCGTCGAGCAGGGTGGACAGGTTGTGTCGGTGACCACCGGGCAGTCTGTTGGAGTCATGTCCGTTGTCGTCGTCGCTGGGGGTTCAGTTGTTGGCGTTCGCTCAGGGAATTTTAGCACGATTGTTATGAAGCCAGATTCTCGGATTGCAGTTGAGTCGGATTGGTCTGACGCCTTGACCTCAAATACAACGACCCTGTTGTTGTTTGCATCTTCGCCAAGGTCCACGCCCTCCATGTCCACTTTGAACTCGATCTTGTTCGAGTCGCCCAACAGCCCAATACTGTTCGCCAGGTTTTGTCGGTCATACCAGTCGGAAATTTCGTATATTTCTGATACTCCGTCAATTGGTTCAATCCCTGGAAATGAGACAGGTTCGGAGTTTTCATCTGGCCAGTGATCTAACTTAATCTCGTGCGCGTTCTTGCTGAACTTTATCTTCTCGGGAGTTGGGAATTGGAGGTACACGGTTGCGGGTTCTTCTACTTCTTCTCCTGATGGGTTTTCGGCTGATATCAGAACTTGTTCCAGTTTTCCGGTGAGGTGGGGTACTTTGTGTTTAAACTTAAACTGACCGCCCTCGTATTCAAGGTCCGAGTTTACGTCAACCATTTTAAACGTAAAGGCGCTGGGGGGTAGTCCAGCCATCTCCTCGTCTGGATCGTAAGCCTCTGGCTTCAAGTCCTCCAGCGGGGTCCCAGCTTCCGGCATCTTGGGCACGTTTACAAAGTACTCTTTACTCCGGAACCGGGGTTTAAATTTGTCCTCGTCCTCTTCCACTTTTATGTTTACTGTTAGTGGGTGGTCAGCCCGGTTGACGCCGTCATAGGGCCAGATCGTGTAGGACTTTTCTCCACTGGTCGGGCGCTCCGTTAGGAACAAATGGATCTCGTACACGTGCGGCCAATCTGTCGCCCCACCTACTTTAGTAGCTTGTCCACGGAGTGGGGCGTCGTCGTCTACTTCGAAAAGCATACCACCGGACGGTGCTTTGTAATCCCAATCTGTGACCTGGAGTCTATCATTCAGATCCCAGTTGAGAGGAACTTGTAGATCCCAATTCGTCTTTATTGTTAGGGAAAGTGGTGGGAGTGGTACTGGTGGCTCTTGGGGTGGGTCCGTTCCGTTGAAGGCTGGTGGTCTGTTGTTTGTGTCATCTATTTGAAGTCTGAGGGCGCACTGGGCTTCGCTGCCATCTTCGAAGGATATCACGAGGCCCTGCGACAGACTTACAGTTTGATTGTTTTCTCTTCCTTCGTAGTCGAGCATTACACCCAATTCCGGTTGCTTCGGCTGAATGGTTATACTGAACTCTGTGTCGTCTCCGGGATCTTGGTAAGCCGGATGTAGAACTTTACCCATGAACTCATCTTCTCCGATTTTAACGTTTAGAACTTTGATGGGAGTGGGTAGTTTCTGAACAAAAAGAATCTTGTCTATCGGATCATTGTCATTTGCAACCATGCGAAGTGGATCTGCTGGTCCAAGAGTGAACGGACAGTTCTGGGCCAACGCACTGGGAACACATAACGCCACGAGTATCAAATACGCGCACTGGAGGTACGCGTATTTCAAAACGCCTTTCCGCTTCATTTTCTCGTACGCATTTGGTGGACTCTAATTTCTGATGCAAGTTGCAAAAAATGTCTCGCGACTCACTCTGAGTCAGCCCACTGCACTTAATGATTTTTTGTACGTGAGTTGATTAGTTGAAATCTTAAACATGAGCAGTTTATGTATTGTATATGGCTTATCAGCATATGCACGTCTGTTGTGGTGACGGTGCTTATCTACATGCTAGTTCAATGTTAGTGGGACAGATAAGAGACCCATTGTGATTGATGCGATTGTGTTTGGTGATCGGCGGTGACAAAATAAATGATACGAATCGATTAATGAACACACACTAAATATTATGCTGTTCTTATGAAACTTGATTTCTACTTTATTTTGTCAGAAATTTTTTGTTTTAAACTTCGTGATCGTGTTGATTATCAGTTTTCTGGATAAGCGCGATGATGATGGTGATGATGAGTTGGGATTGGAATTTTTTTTGTGCACGTTGTCGTAAATTATAAATTGACGGTAGGGTTTAAATGGGCTTAATTTATTTAGTGGTGGTGCATGCGCAGGGTGGCACTCGCTTCGTTATCATGCATCCTGGAATGTCGCTCCAGCACTCGTCCAGGTGTTTTGCTGTCGGTGGGCAGATTAGGATGGAGGGGAGAGGTGGTGATGGGGAGGGGAGCAGGATCGGTTCCACCTCGACTTCCACGCATTCTGTTATGTTTATGCAGCTTCTTGTGATGGTGCAGGGGCGGGGGTGAGGTCGGGGGGATGATGATTGGGGACGCGTTTGGGAGATTATTGTTGCCGTTAGGTTCTGGAACTGCTGCAGTTGAGTTGAGAGCCAGGCGAACTGTGGGAGGTTGTTATTTGGGGTGAGATGAGAATTATTATGTTAATTAAAAAAAATATTCTGAATACTTACCGTTGGTGATTGGGTGGTCTGGTGTGGGGATGATGAGAGGAGAAGGATGAGGAGGAGGATTGATGGAGGTGACATTTTTGGTGGGAATGCACACGTGTGACCTGGATTGATTGGTGGTTTTGCACAGCAGATGACGGTGAGATGCTGAGAATTGTAGAGTCGGCGAGCGTATGTTTTGTGAAAGATGATTTCACTTTTGTCGAAATTTGATGATTTACATTTGACATTGCTATTTGGGTAGGATGTCGTATTTCCAAGTTGTCAAAGTCAATATAGGCACTTGACACGGATTTTATATCCGCACGACTTCCGGTCACTTGACACTGATTTATAGTTGCTGGAGGTCACCTTCATTAATACAGATTATTAGCGGTTATTTGTGAGCTAAAACATTTTAAAGTTTTTACTTTTAAAAGCTCATTTGAGGGAAAAAAGTGCTGCAATATTTTTTGTTCGCTTCGCTCGAGGTCAGAATGGACATACAAACAATTTATGGTAGACATTCAACAATGAAATCAAACAATGAAAACTGAACAAAGACGAGAGTGTACTAAGTACACTGTACTTCAGTCTTTGTTCACGAAAGCATACAAATCTGCACGTTAGTAAGTTGTTTACGCATTCGTTTCTCTCGCGTTGCCCCAAACTCGCCAGCTCTAGACGTGGGAAACAAACTGCTTTTTCGGGATACATGCACAAACACACATGTGCGTGCATTCAAGACAGGTTGAGTTAAAGCATCCTCAACAAGTTTGTTCGGAAAGTTTACATTTTTTAAACAATTAAAAGTTAATTAGTTTTGCTAACAGTGTGAAGAATCGCTAGAAATCATGTACACGCTGTAATTAAACGGAGAAGCGACGTAATTAAATAATTTTACAGAACTTAGTCAATTTAGTAATCACAATCAAGACAGAAAATGATTCTGGAGGATAACCTGAAGAGTCTCCAGGTGGTGGTGAGGGGAGGTGGAAAGTTAATCACGCACAGGCCACTGTTCTCACCCGACGGATCGTAAGTTTACTAATTAAACAACTTAATTTTCTCTAATTTTAACTGTAAATACTGTGGATAACTAACTAATTATATTTCCATTTCTCTACTCCCCACAGAACGCTGTACATTGTCCAGTCATCGTCAGTGCTCTCGTACTCGACCCGTACGTGCCTGCTCGTGTCAAAGTTCACAACGCCGGGCTCCGCCCCAATCGCCAACATCCATGTCAAATCCGACAACACTCTTCTAATCTTCACACAAACGGGAACGCTGATAACGCTGCAGCAGCCGAGCATAGTTCTGAGCACCTTCCAAGTAAACTTATCCCCAAAAGGTTGGATCCCAATAGCGAGCTTCATCAACTTCCTGTATCCATCCGACGATGTTCCCCTCCACTCCCACTTTCTCGCGTTAGGATATCCTCAGGACAGTGGGCTGCCGGTGCTCTACTCGATTGCGACGGACGGGGATATTTCAAAGTTGTGTTGGAGTATCGTGCCTTCTCAGCATTCCGTAGCAATGTCGAGGGATGGGAGGTTCGTGTGCGCGGTTCAGGAGGAGTCGCTGTACTGTAAGGATATGAGGGATGTCAAGAACTGCAAGTGGCACAGTGCTGGGAACAGGAAGTTCACTTGCGTTGCTGTTCATCCGAGTATCGAGTTTGTTTGTGCGACGGGGGATAGCAGTGGGAGGGTGCTGATTTGGAACAATGTCATGGTCGCTCAGTCACCAGCTAAAACTGTTTTTCATTGGCATACGCTTCCTGTTGTCGATCTGGCGTTTTCTCCTGAAGGGTCCCAAATGTTCAGCGGGTAAGTGGTAACTTTGTTGTAAGTTGTTTTTTTGCATTTTACAAATTAATTTTAAAAAATTGTTGTTAACTTTTATAGTGGCGGTGAGTGCACGTTGGTGAAATGGGACAGCGGAGACGCAACGAACAAGCGAACGCTGCCAAGAATGGGACTCCCCATCGCCCACGTTAGCTGTTCGGAAGATGGAGACCTCGTTGCTGTATCCCATGCTGACAACTGTGTTCAGATTGTAGACGCGTACAACAAAATCGTTGGAGTGGTCAAGAACTTTACCTGTTCGATTGCTGGAGAGGAGAAAACCGGGGATTCTTTTCCGTGTGGAGTTAACATCGATCCTAATAACGGGTGCCTTGTGATGAACGGGAGACCTGGGTGGCTCCAGTGCTACGATTACAAGCGGAACAGGAACGTGTACGACCTTGACGTGTGTCAGCAGAATTACGTGACGGCTGAGAGGGAGCATCAGATTCCGAACGCTGCCGTTACGGTGGTTGGGTTCTCGAAACGTGGGGTTTGGATGGGGACTGGGGAGGCGAGGGTTGGGAGGGATAGTGGGGATGTTAGCGAGTCGAGGCTCAAGTTTTGGAAACGGGATAAAGTTAAAGGGGTTTGGGTTCTGAACACTTGTGTCGAGTTTCCTCATAGTACTCATTTTTCGGGGTTGAGGTTCAGGCCTGTGAGGGAGGATGGCGGCATTGCCGCTGTGACCTGTGGGGGGAAGGAGTTTAAGGTTTGGGAGGTTGTGGAGATTGAGAGCGTCGTTGGGGCGAGTGAGTACTGGGTTTGCGAGCACACGAAGGGGTACAAAGGGTTGGATGCCGGGCCTGTCTGCTACAGTTCTGACGGGTCGTTAGTTTCTGGGGCTTTTGGGAGGATCGTTACCGTTTGGGACGCTGAAACACTCGCTTTCAAGTTGAGCTTGTGTCATCAGCGGTTGGAAGGGGACGTTAGGATACTCGAGTTTGGGGAGAACGTTAACTCGCATTTGGTTCTTGGGTGCAGTGATGAGTTTACTTTTGTTTGGGACGTTATCACCGCTTCTCTGCTTTGGGTCGTTCCCGTTCGGGTGGATTGTGTTGGGGTGGATCCGCTCAGTACTGTCATCTGTTGTGCGAGTGGGGTGGATCTATATTTGTTGAATCTTGATGATCCCGTGCCGATTGCCGTGTTTAAAGACGCGAGTAAGAGTAAAGTTAGTGGAGTTGGGTGGGTTGGGAAGGGGAGTGGTGGTGGGGGTGGAGGGTTGAAGAGCTTTGTCGTGTTTCTGAATGGGAGTGATGAGATTTGCGGGTTGGTTGAGGGGGGAGGGGGAGATGACGGGGAGGTTGTCGATGTGAAAGAGGATGCGAGCAAGTTGACTGGGTTTGGGGTTATGGTCGCGGAGAAGCGGGTTAGTGGGGTTGGCGATGGGAGGGGGTGGGGGGATAGGGGGAACGGGTCCATGGAACGAGGGTACTCGATACTCAGAGAGGTACGGGGTTGACATTGCATAAATTAGTACTTAATATTTGCAATTTAAGTTTTACAGTTTTGAATTAATTAATTCTTGTTCTTTAGATAATGGACTCCTCACCGCACACGATGCCGTCCGTGAAGTACTACTGCACTCAGTTGATGAGGTCGCTGAGCGTCCGCGTTAGCGAGCAGGACCGACAAGCGCAGATGGAGGAACTCGTTATGGCAAGTGGGAAGAAACGAACGAGAGGGGTCGTGGGCGGAAGCGAGAAAGTTGGCGCTGATTTTATGACCAGTAGTGGTGTTACTTCACCGGAAGATATTAGTTTGAGTAGTTCTACTAACGATAGTAAATGGTCGCGTGTCAATCTTGATGAGATCGCTGCAGAGGATACCTCTTGGATTAGTAACGTATTTAAGTAAAGAAATTATAAAATTGTTGTTAAGAATTTTGTTTTTTTTGTAAATAAAATGACTTTTTTTGTATTTATTATTTTTTGAAACAAACATCTCTTGTGTGTTTATGGACAACAAATTCATTTTTTTCATTTTTTGTGTAACAAAATTGGCACGTTAGTTTAGTAAAGGAATAGTGAGGAATCTGCTCCTGTGGTCGGGAGACTTGTTGTAACCGTGTAGTCGACTCCGGTCCGTACTGGATTTGGTCTGTAGTTTCGGTCGACGAGGGTGTTGTGACCCAAGTAGAATCTAGGCCAGGGGTCGTAGCGCTGAGGTGAAGTGTCCAGGAAGTCACGTGGTTCTCCGCATGGGTTTACGCCCGTTTTGTTGTGATTCTTGATCGTGTGGACGAAGCCGCTGGAGCTCACTGTGCTTATCGGGTTGGCGAGGCCGAGAGTTCTTTGTCCTTCCAATGGCCAGTGGTTGTAGAATGACTCTCGGGTTTCCGAGAGGAACGTTCGAGGGGGACCGCAGCCAAGGGAGAAGTCAGCGGATGATTCGTTCGAGAGCGCTTTAGGTTTGTAGACGCCGCTTCCGATCAGCTCGAGACCGGATGTGAGGCACTTTGCGGTGCGGTGCTTGTAGTCCCGGTTGTATTGGGTTTCGAAACGGCCCTCCTCCACGTACGATGGGGTGTGCCTCGAGTAGACGCAGGCTGTGGGGTGGTCACAAAATATTTCATTAGTCTATTATTTTGTGACTAATTGTCATAAACATTTTACTTACGCTCTGGAAGGAAGCAGGGAGATAGCTCCTTAGTTGTACGATATCCCGTTCCTTGACCTCTGACCTTGATAGTGCCCGTTATCGGGCTAGTCTCGTAGTTGACCAGGTCGTATGGCTGATAATCCGTTTGGGAGACGCTGGCAGCGTTCGTCCTGATTTCGTTTCGAGCGAGCTGGTCCATCAGCGGCTCGAGCTGTCGGTGGAGCACCGGGTTGACGTTGCTGTAGCAGTTTGTGAATCCGGATTCCCTGGAGCCGGGGGCACTCATCCAGTGAGTACCCTGCGTTCCACACGTGTCATAAGCGAGGCTGTTTGGGTTCATACGCTCGTACGTTTCCGTTTGGAGCGAGTTTGGGATCGTACAGTCTCCGCCGAGGTGTGAATTGAGACTGTAAAAGTCTGAGGCTTGGGCGCGGCGAGCCCTCATCACGTCCACTTGGGAGGGGAGGTGGAGCGCCTTGTTTGCGCTGAAGCCGGAGCGGCCGAGGAAGACCTGGCCTAGGGAAGTTGTCTCGGCGGCTGTTGGGAGACATGGGGGGACGTAGGAGGAGCGGGAGACTGAGGTTGGGAAGGTTGATGATGGGCGCTGCAGGGACGTTGCGATCGGGGGGAAGTTTGGGGCCTGTGGAGGGGGTGGAGATGAATTAGTGGGTATGTGCATGAGTCATTGTATTTAGGTTAGTTTTAATTGTGTGGATAATATTACGTAGCCTCCAAAGTTGTGGTACGGATCCCTGTGCGGGCCATAATAGTCCAGCGGGGTCGCTGGGGAGGATGAGGAGAGCATTTTTGATTTCCGGTTGTTGATTTATTAGGTCGGTGATTTCTCGAATAACAGGTGGTTTTGAATTGATTATTTGACGGTTTTGAGAGGTGGTGTTTCGGAAGGTGGAGGTGGATTGTGAAAGTTTAAAAATTAAATGAGTTGGGGTAACGAGAGACATTTTAATTGCGAATTTCTTTGGTAACCGTTGAGGAGGAGGTTGGTGGGTCAGTCGTACTACAAGTTATGGTTATTTTTTTATGCAACTCGTGATTTGATTAGCGATTTTTACGGGGAAGAATGTAGATCGCAGAACACGCAATATAACAGTAGCAATCAGCCTCCTATTCCTATTCCCGCATGCATTTTGAGCATTACCTGATTACCAAGCGTTTTTATGCGTTGCACGTTAATTAGATAGTATGCATAAATTAATTGCTCATTATTAAACATGTTAGACCAGCGGAGTAAGACGTTACGTTCAATTACGTTGCATCGATTGTGTAGTCGTGAGCGAACAGATTCCCACGGTCAGTAGTAGTTACGCATATTATATTACTGATTGATGAATGAATTGAATTGATCAGACTTACCCGATAACGTGTTATTTTAAAGTTTTATTGTATACCGCATTGTTGTTCAAAAATGAAAAATTGGTTTGATTTGATTTACTATTGCTTTTTTCTATTTTTTACTGCTGCTATTATCATGAGCAGCGATTTTTTAGATCTACCCGTAACGCTTATGTGGTTCTGCTTAAAACAATTGCATTTGCATAGACAGGCTGAGAGTTAAGCTGAACAAGAAACTTGAACTTGTAATTTTTGTTTGGGATTTTTCACACTTTTGCAAGCGCGCTTGCTATATTAATTAGCGAATTATGTTGAGATTTTTTACGCGCACGCATTAATAATTTTCCATTATTATGGTTTTTTTTACACTGTATCGAGTTATTGAAATAATTCCATACCAATTAACTCTGGATATGGAGCATAAACTTATGACGCATACATAAATGCCTAATTTTGACTTACAAAGCAATCAGAACAGGATCAGCGTTTGTCCTGATAAAACTCACAGGAAAAGTGAAATACTTTGGATACTTTTTAAAGCAAAAAATCATACAGTAATAAAATCCAAACAAAACATTCATGCAAAACATTTAAATGCCCACCACTCTTTAAATCCAACCAACAATTCATAAAAATCATCACCATCACGCGCGCTGCTCATTCATTCATGGCATTTAATTAAAAGTAGTAGCCCTTTCTCTCTCTCAGCCCACAACAGTCTCTTTTAACCTTTTATGAATTAATTCGTGTGAAATTCAATTTACTACACGAGTTTGAATCACAAGCAGTTTATAAAAACACAAGTAGTAGCTTTACTTATGTATTTTCCATTTATTTATAACATCCTGTTATTTTGTGCACAAATGTAATTGATGCACAACAACAAAATTATATGATTATTGAGATAATAAATGTTTCTGCTCCTGCTGCTGCGTTATACTTAATAATTTAATTGGAGTTGCTTATTACACGAACGTGAATACAGCACAAGTCGCTGTAAAATTGAGTTACGTGCATATAAACCAAGTTAGCTTGTAAGTGAATGAACCAACCACACACAAGAATTCTCATCATCAGTTTTTTTAGCATCGTAATAATGAATTGTGGTGATAGTGGTTCGTTCGTATTCTTCGAGAGAATACTCTGTGAATAGTAGTGACCAGCATAGTAATTACGATCAGAGGACTCATTATCGTCACTTGAACCACCACCACACAAGAAAGTTTCGTTTTTTTGTCTCTTATCTCCGCTTTACGTCAACTCAAGCGTCTTGTTATGTAAAAAAATATGTATACCAAATGCATTCACTTTTCATTCAAGTTGAGGGTTTAGGTTTTTTTCCTATGAAACTTTAAGATAGCTGAGAGGAGAGTGGTTGGGGTTAAAACTGTTAAGTTTAGTTAAATTATAACAGTTGGCGTGTGTATTCACTTATGTTCATGTGACTTGAAAATGTCATGAGGTCTGCGTTTGGTTTTAGTGGTCAGTGGCATCAGTAGTGGTCATTGTTTTTTGACAGTTGTGTTTTCTTTGAGATACAAAACGGTACGTTTTTATGAGGATGTTGTGTAGGAGGAAGTGACTAACGTTTTCGTTATAACGTTCAATTTTATACTAACGTGTGTGGGGTATATGTTCGTTTAGGTAGGTTTTTGTTGTGTGCGTGCGTGGTCATAAAAAAGGGTAGTTTCTTTCTGCACTTACTTGAGAGTGTCGCAAATTGGTACAGAGTTTATGTGTTTGCTTATTGCGGATCACTCACGGATGTAGTGAAGAAAAATGAAATATAATTTTTGTGCATGTGTGAAATATCATATAGTGTCAATGTGAAAGAGATTTCTCCAATTTCGTGGGTGACTCATTCTCGACATCGACCGATATCAGTTTTTTTAGGTCTTCTGTGTCTGTGTGTGTGCAGAACAGAGATTTTGTTTGGATGGTTCGTGGGATTGAATAAATTACGTGTATACGCAGTTAGTGAAAAGTTTATTTTATGCTGTCTCTGTAGTCTCTGCTGAAAAAATATTTATATCGTGTAAAATAATATATGCTCTCTGTCGTTTTTGTGTAATGGAGTGTTATGGGCGATTATGATGAAGGAGGAATTGATACCATTTTCTTACGCTCTGTGTGTAAATACAGCTCTTGTCTTGTCAATATTAATAGGTTGTGATGAAGAGTGAGCTAATTTTTATGTGTTTTTTTATATTCAGACTCTGAGATTCAAGTTGGTTTTGTACACACACGGCTTACTTTACTGCACTGTGGAAAATTGTACAGAGAACGCTGTGCGTACTGGACTCTAGAATAATACGCTGTCTGTTTTCCACTATAACATTCAGTTATTGAGAAGCAGAGACAAAGAACATTTTTGTTTGTGAATAAGAAAGACTGACTGGGATGATGATGCACGGGTGCGAGCTGGTGTTTAGTTCAAGTGTGGTGAGCAGATGCAGTCGTTATATACACGGAATTATATGGATTCATGGACCAGTATATATCTTGTGGCATCTGGTGTGCATATATAAAAATGGGTGTTGAGTTTTAAGAAAAAAGGCGATTGGGATAACATGTCTTGTTTGTCTGTTGAATGAACGGGATGAGAGGATATTCTTTTATAGCTGCTTCTTATAAAATACTTGTGACTTATGTGAGAAGTGAAGACATGTATGTGAGGTGGAGTGTTTGTGTGAAGATTATATGAGAGCTCGTATCTGTTATACATGTAACGTGACTATAAGTCCAGAACGATAACGTTGAAGAATGAGAAGAATTGAACGTGTGATGTTTGTGAATAGAGAGAAAAAAGGGTTGAATGAAAAGAATGGAGTTGTTGCAACATAACAAGGAACTGCATTACTCTATCCACACATACACGTTAGTAGTAAAAATGTAGGGACAGTTGAATACGCGTGAAAAAAAATCGCTTTTTATTATTCAGTTTTTTCGTTAAATTATATATTTTTACGTTATTTTTGTTTATCGAAAAATATTATAATGATACTTATCAGTGAAAGTTTAATAAGGAGTTAAGTTTTTTGTGCATAAAAAATGGCAGAGTCAAGTTATCAAATGAATATGCTCAGGTTGGGCAATAACGATACTCAATCAAGTGGTGATAAGTCGCAGTCACACCATCGGCTCAGCAATGGCAGTCTATTTCTTACGTTACCCAGTAATTTTAGTCCGAGTGGGGGATGTAGTGGGGGGATGAGTCCGAGGGGAGGTGGAGGTGGGAGTAGTAGTGGAAGTGCCAGTCCTAAAAGTGGAGGGGGCAGTAGTGGCGGGAATAGAGGTCAGGATTTTTAACGAATTTTATATTTAATTTTTAGTAGTATTTTGTGGAGTTGAGTGATTTTAATTGTAATTTAAATTGTGCAGGGTCACCACTTGCGTCACACCACCACCACCACACGTGGGAGGATCTCCGTCGCCTGTTCCTCGTGTCACTGGAAAAGTTGTCGCGGATGGAGCCAGAATCTATTCCCTTTCGTCAGCCTGTCGACACGGAGGAACTCGGGATACCTGACTACCAGGACATTATTCGTTAGTTGCTCAGAATAATTAATTATCTAAAGATTATATTTTTAAAGTACATTTTAATTAACATGTCATTTTCTGTAGGCAAACCGATGGACCTGCAGACTATCCGCAACAGAATGAACACGGGAAAGTACACGGAACCTTACGCTTACGTGGACGACGTGCTGCTGATGCTGGACAACGCTTGGCTGTACAACCGCGAGGGCTCGAAAGTGTACGAGTACTGCACCCGCCTATCCACCGTTTTTGTTCAGGAGGTGAACCCGATCATGAAGCACTTGGGCTACCAGCAAGGGAGGAGCAACTCGTTTCAGTTCAACTCGGACACTGTCAATTGTCACGGGAGGCCGGTGTGCTTCGTCACGAAGGGGAGGGGGTACTGGAAGGATACCAGCAGGGATATCGAGTTCAGTTTGTGCGAGGCGTGTTACAAGGAGAGATTCGAGGGGGATGGAGGGAGTGGTGGTGGGGGGAGTACGGGGTCGTGCACACCGGATGTTATTCCGAGCAGTGGGAAGGTCGGGGGAGGCGAGTCTACAGAGTTCTTTCGTGTTCACTATCAATTCGTGTAAGGCGTACAGTCCTGCGGCGGAGCTGCACAAGTCGCATTTGAGGGATGCGGAAATGTCGAGGCAGTTGGTTTTGAGGGAGTTTTTGAGGATGTTGCTGGCGTCGGATACGAGTACGGAGAGGAGGGTCAACGTTTACAAGATGCTCAGGTGTAACGGGAAGATGCTTGGGGAGTTTATCGAGTACGTCAAGAGGAGGCGGGGGATCGTGATGAGTGAGGGTGGGGACGGGACGGGCAAGTGCTGCGTTGTGTATGGCGAGAGTTTTACGACGACGGATTTGGACGGGTTGCTCGTTAAGCTTAAGGATTTGAAGGTGGAGGAGGTCAGTGGGGCCGGGAAGAGGAGGAGCTGTGTCGGAGTTGAGGTGGAGAAGGTGGAAACGGAGGAGGAGAAGGGGAGGACCATGACCAGTGATAGTGGGGTGGAGAGCGTTGTTGGGTCGAGTAACGAGACTTTGGATCTGAGTCTTGAGGGGTCGGTTAGCAGTGGGGGTGGGGAGAGTATCGGTGGGGATGAGGGGAAGTGAAATTTGAGATTAAATTTTTAGTGGATTTTTGTAAAAACTCGATACACGTTATTTTTTGGGGTGAGGAAGAACGAGTCTATAAAATATTCTAATCGTTGACATATATGTAATATCGTTGTTGTATTTTTTAGGAGAGATATTTTATTATGGAAAATCTATTTAAATTATATATGAACGTGAAAAAATGAAGTGTATATAACATTTTATTTTGCTTGTCTCTTTATATAACATTCCTCTGTAGGGAATTTTTAAGTTTTATTGCTTATATTTACCCGATTTAGAGCTACACGATCAAATCTATCGACAAACTTCTTTTTTTACTAATCTTGTGTTTTTGTTTGTTTTTTAACACTAATTTACAAATTAGGATACTAAATTCTTTTAGGCTAATTTTGCTCAAATTTTTAACGAGTGTTGGAGGGATCTTGATCTGTTTTTTTTTTCTTTTGAGAGAATTGTTCTAGATGTAAGGTATGCGGATGTATGCAATCAACATACAGCTTTAACCTGAGATTGTATAATGCAAATAAATTGAATAATGAACTGTGAGAGGAAATTTAATAATAAACATGTTACAAGAGGTAGTTTTTTGGATGTTGTTAAGATTTTTAGTTATTAATTTGGAATCATTTTGGAGATGTTTAGCTGACTGTTTTGTATGAAGAGAAATGGGCCGCTTTGGTGGGATTTTTAGGGAAATTTGGAAATTGTGCCATCCAGAAACCATACTTTTAAGTTTATTCGACTTTTGGCGAAGAAGATGGCTACCAGTGAGCATAAACGCTAATTATATTGTAATTGCTTTGGGGTTACGTGAGACAAGTGAGATTAACTTCTGAATTTATATAATGCAGCATAAGTCCACCTCAACTGTCCAACAACCAAACTGACTTGTTTTTCAGATAAAATGAACAGATTAAAATTGTTTTTCGAACATTCTAGAATAACTTAGCACGAACCCATGGACATTGTAACGGCTTTGCTGGTGGTCCATACACAAGTTCGTTTTGTAATCCTATTAGTTCTTGACACTAACAACAGCGATCATAAATCTTATTCTCAGCATATTTTTTGTATCAAAATGACATAAAATAGTGTATCGTCATTGACAAGAGTGAGCATAAATAAGGGACCCAACCTGATTAAAACAAACAAATCAGCATAAAAAACGCATAAACCGCACATTAATCTCTTACAAATTGAAAACTGACCAACTTGTCGGGTTTCTCGCTCTCCCTTGAATTGCTTACGCGAAGGTCTATGCTCGTGCGTGTGCTCATATTTGTACGCATAATAATGTCTCACTTAATTAATAATTCTAGCAGCAGCGGCATTCGTAATAACGGAATAACCAAATTACTCATTTTTTTGTTCTTCATAGGAGAGTTCCTTCTACATATAATAATAATTACACGGGGCTCTCTGTTAATTTACCTGTTTTGTTGGGTGAAGTGTAATTAAATTTGATTGGCGGCAGTGGTGGCGGCGCTTCCTTCCATGTCTGTACGTGCCACTTGTTATATCGATGAAATATTACTGTCATTAGGATGGGGTTTTTCTTGTCATTGCTAAAGATTTTTTTGGTGATTATTATTATTGGGAGAACGCGTGATCGGGTTACTTATTGGAGCGGTCATTACGGGGACTTGGGAATTATTGAGGGTTTGTTGTTCAGTCTGTTTGGTCGTTAATCGTCTTAACGGAAACAACTCATGATTTTATCATAAAAAATTCATATCTAAAAAATTTAATGCGCCTTTCCTCCAACAATTACACTAAAAGATAGATCCACATTGTCTGGTGATCTTCCTCGTAATCTTCATCGTCACCACAATTAAGCCGCAATAATTTGTGCGAGCTCTCCTCTCAAATCCTTCAATTTTTTTAATGCCACTACTCATAAATGTTGAAACAATAAAGTCACTAGAACCACCACCACAAAAATTGATAATTTGTATAAACTTGAGTGGATATAAAGTGATCTTTTTTTCAATAACGCGACCTTGCCAGAATAAATGTTTTTTTCTCTCTAGATCCGTTTATTTATTGACAAAAGTACAAATTATTGTATTTTTCAATTACAAAATTATTCTGTGCACAATGAAGATGAACATCTTTTGGGGATTTTTTCTTGAGTAGTGTGGTGGGTTAAAAAAAATATGGAGGAAAAAACTGCAAGGATGAGTATGAATGAAGATGCAACTCGTGCTGACTTGATGATGCTGCAGCGAAATATAATCACGCTACTTTGTTCAGTGAACAGGTGCTAATTATGGGAATGTTCATACGTCACGTTAATACTCGAGCAATAGTCAAATATGAAGTTCTAGATCTTTACAAATCCGCGTAGTAGTAGTGCACCTGTCCATCTAACATAATATTATCCAAGAGTGCTTGGTCCTTCGTAATGAGATATATTTTTGTAGCAAAAAAGGAATTAATGAAAGTAAGAATATGGTTTGATGATGATGATGACTTACGTAATTGTGAGTGTTCAATGCAACTTGACACCTACGAGACGTGTTCTCACTCGTCTTATCTAAATTAAAGCTTTTCAACAAAGCCAGCGTGTTCATTCAGGACTAAAATAGAAGCATCATCTTGAACTCATTTCTTTGTCAACATCTTTCTAACCATAACGTTTTCCAATTTTGTGTATTAATGAGGGATTTTTTGGAGGTGGTGAGCCGGTGGGGGGAAATAGCGGTTGGAAATAGTTATTTGAATCCTGTAAACCTATAATTTCCATTTGGATTTATGGAGCAGAGATTTTTAAGTTGACTGGTTGGATGGCTAAAACGATACAGTTTGTAAGCCGGTATTCCGAAAATCGGAACCGGAAATAAATCATTCCAGACAAACAGACAGACAATTGAACACATATGAAATGGAAACCGCTACAACCGTAAACAACAACGTTTACTAAAAGTCCCCCACGATCTCCAAAAAGAAAATCTCTCAACGTCTCGTCATCTCCTCACCCATCTCTCCACCATATAAAGCGTAATAAGTATCCTTAAAAACAGCAATGAACTCAAAAACTCGACGACGAAGACGACGACATTCAATTAAATGAGCAATCGCCACCACCACCACCGCCATTCCCAGAAGATTCCCAAAAAGCTTACTAACGATCAATCTGCGCAATAAATCAATCTTAAGTTGTCCCGCCCCCAATCAGACACGACAACAAAATACATATTTGCATTTGCACACGCTCGAGACGCTACATATTTGACGAGAGCACGTTCAATTTAAATCCGTACAAAACAAGCCATTATGTTCCATTTTCGGAACTGAGGATATTTCAATAGCCCTTGGACAACTTGAGTAAATTAAATTCAATAGATTGTGTATACATTTTTTCTATGAAATTATTATTTTTTCACGTAATCGATTATTATTCAAAATATTCTAGCAAGCTAACAAAGTATGAATGTTTGTACCTACGCCAGGTCATTTATCTCTCGCTGCTCATCATTCACTCGCGACCATAATCACAAGTTAGGTAATAAAAAAGAAGACTAAAAAAAATTCATCATCGTAATAATTTTTCTGAATAAATAATTTCCTTATACATTGCGAAGGCTCCCCCTCCACCACCACCACTATTTTTTGTCACCTTGCTTTGTCTACACACTTGTGTGCATACGCCAATCGTTTTCTTTTTCGTTCCTGAACAATCATATTAATTGTGCTCTTCTCTTCTGTAACATAATCCATTCATAATCATCCTTCCCCTGTACCGTCGTCGTCGTACATGATTAAGAGCACCTCAAAAAGTCCTCCTCCACAAAACTTGTCGTAAACGCAAAATAACGTCAGGTGCGTCGTCAGGTCCCTGCGCGTCCATAATATCCACTCATCATCATACACACACAAAAATGCTTTTCGATGTCAAGGGCGAGAAAGGGAAGAAGAAGAAGAAGATTCATAACTTTATTTTTTTATTATTACACGCTTTTAGGGATATGACGTTGTTAGTTATTAAGAGGAACTGTACACCTTGTTGCTTCTTAATAATCTCATCATAATCATTACGTACGTGTACGTATGTTTTTTTTTCGAAATTACTTATTAATACAAAATGGAGACGACAATGTTGGTAATATTATGGGCTGATATTTTTTGGAGGATATGTATCGTGATGGTCGAGTTGACACGCATGTTAGAAGGTGCACCACCGGAGAGAGTAATATGCACATACGCATCTCAAGATTCGCAGAATAAATTTATACACACGGTTTAAAAGGGGTACTTTGCTCGACATTTGCATTAGTCTTGCTTATTAGCTCGGTGGTGGTGATCGTGCACAACTCTTTGCTTTTTTTATACCGTACTCCTTGTTTTAATTGGAAATCATGAAGGTGCTCCTGGTAAGTTGTGATGTGGAAGGAAATTAGTTTTTTAGCCATTCGGAAGTTTCCTGAAGAAATAGTGTTTCCACTTGTGTGTTAATTTGTGTAAAATTTCTGTATATAGTTCGTAGCGCTAGTGCTCGTCCCAGCGACGTACGCGGGAGTTGGAATCGTGACACCCGAGGTGGAGCGTGAAGCCGCTCGACTCTGGGCTCAGTTCTGCGGAAACGGGGATAATCCGGAAGGAGGTCGGGATGGGAATTTGGCCGTTTTCTGTAAGCTGTCTAGGGACTCGTATGAGGAGTCGCTGCAGCATCAAATTGAAGTGACCCCTGCGCCAGAGTCGCCACAACAGGTTGTCTTCGTACGACCACCTACTTACACGTACAAGCACGATGTTATCGTTAGTGGAGGTGGATCCACTGGACAGAAAACCGTTATCTACGTCTTGCCTTCCAAGAACAAGAACCAAGTCAACTTGGTTGATAACACTCAGAATACTGTCGTCACTCAGAAACCCACTGTCGTGAGTGCAATTTTTATTTTATTTGTAATTTTTGAGTTTTGAGCATCAGATTATTAATATTTTTCCCTTTCTTTCCGTTTTCGTAGTATTTCCTCAAGAAAGACCATGATGGCCAGCACAAGTCTGAGGAGCAAGTGGGCGCAGAGCCAGCTCCCCCACCCGGAGCATACCTGCCACCCAAGCAGCCAGAGAACGGGTACAATTACGACGCTCCAGCTGCCCTTCCATCTCGAGGATTGAGATACTAAATTAATCCATCCATTTGTTTCTGGTCAATTATATTATGTTAGAATTTTTATTATAACGTGTGCTTTCTTGTAAATTTATTTAATTTTATTTATTAAAAAAATGCTCAAATTTTTTGAAGAAGAAAATTTGTCGTTGTTGTTGGAGGAATGTACAACTAATTTTTATAATTTTCTACCGCATAATCGCATCGTTAAATTAAATCTCTGCGTAATTTGTCATTGTGCGTTGTCACAGTAACTAGTCAAGTCACCCATGTCACGGACAGATTAGAATTTTTGTTTAGCGTAAATATTAAAATGTTTACATAATTTTGCCATTAGCAACAGGGAGAGAAGTTAATTAATAGACCGGACGTTATATTGGGGTCATAATTATAATCGTTTTTGGTATGCTATTAAAGAATCTTCTAACTGGTTAACGTTTTTTTGCTTAATGTGTTGTGTTTTTTGTACCGTTTGCTATTGCTATGACATTATTTTGACACTAGGTATATAGGATCCTGTAAAAAAATTAATTCAGAAGCAATTTTTTGGTAATAACTTATGTAAATTACGAGTATTTATGATTACGAGATGGTTATCGCTTATGTTTTTAATGGGGTCCATTATCGTCCTGTTTATTTGGGGTGAGTGAGATGTCGAGGAAGATGGGGTAATTATACTTTTTATTTATTTTGATTGCTAACTCCTTTTTTCTTTTGTCATTTGAATTTTTAAAAAGGTCTGTCTTTTAGGACGTTGGGTGAATATGCAATTGAATGGGAAGGAGACGTTTTTGTTTGAATGCGCCGGAAGTTTGGGGATAAAAAACGTTAATAGAAGTTAATTGGGTGAATTTTATATACACGGTTGGGTGGGTTGAGTGGGTGAGTGGTGTACGGTAGCGATGCACTTAATTCCTTTAGGGGGATGATGGGTAAGTGAATTTTAATGGAGATTGATTGGTCTATAATTTATGAATTTGGGGGTGGTTTGAGGGTCGGTCAATAGGTTAATACTGGATTGACGTACGTGAGAAGCAATAATAGGTGATTAATTTAATATTTATTTTGGGTTAGGGGCGAAGTGATGCGGTGACGATGAAAGTGATCTGTTCCTAGAAGCAAATTCCTTTACATGACTCATTTGTCTAGAAGACGCTTCTCCTCGCAGACCACTGGCAAACTAATCGATCGTGCGTTCGGTTATTTATACGTTTTGTAACGTAATATTTTGATTAGCATATTTTAATAGATTGATTGATACGAGAGCGGCAGCACCTGCCTGAGCGGTAGTAGTGTTTGTTGCTCGCAGTCTGTTTGTTTGACAGGTGTAATGCGTCAAATTGGTTATCAAATTTCTTGATATAACTTGTTGTGGTGTGCTGGTGGTGGTAGGTAATAGGTAAGCTATTAGCGAATCGACGCGACAAGCGGTGCGTTTTTGTTTATTGTTGCGATTATTGTTTGTGAATGATAAGGTGCTCGAGTAGGTACGTGAGAAGAAGATGAGATTGCTCGAGCAAAAGGGATTTCGTACACCTGTAATCGCATAAATCATGCGGTTATATGTTTCTTTCTGCGCTAATGCGATTTACGTAATAGTTTTTATCGGGATATACACAAGGTAGTGTGTATTTTGGAGATTAAGGTAGGTGGTGTGTTTTGGAATGGATTGATCATGCTGAGATTATTGCTCTACGTTGCATTGTCGTATTATACGTAAGAAATATTGTTTGTAAATTAATATGGCAGGGGAATGTTTCTTAATTCGATTATAATTGGATTCGTCTAGGAGGAATTTTATTTTTGGGTGATAAGAAGGGGGATTTATTTATTTTTGTAGGGAATGAGGGTGGTGATTGTGAATGCGTTTTTGATATTGAGAGGTTCGTCGTCGCGTTCAAGGATGACATTCTTTTTTAATGCGATTTAGTTTTTAGGAGATTTTCGTTTATGATGAGTTGCGTTTAGAGTTATTTACGAGCCCTGTTTTTGGGGACTATTTGTCGTATGAGTCGTTTCGTTTGTGGTTAGTGTGTGGTTTGCTTGCGGATTGTTTGCTGGTGTGATGATGAGCTAATGGCATTTTTCGACATGAGTCATTATTATTTGTCGTTTATTTTATAACGAATTGGTTGGGGGAATTTGAAGTATTGTAAAGTTATGATCAGTAAACATGTCTAGTAGTGTGACCTGTAAGCAAGAGGCCTGTCGTACGTTTAATCTAATCATTATTCGATTAAGTTAAGTAAAACGACAAGTGTCAAAAGGCACTCAAAAACAAACGAACATAATGATACGGCATCTTGATTGACTTGACATCTTTCTTGACATTTCACGTCGATAATCTCCAGTCAGCCTGTTTAGAAAAGAGTGTGTTTCTTAACTCACTCGACAGCCATGTTATCAAACAATTTCGCAGAAATTACAATTTTTGCATTCCTACGCGTTATGATGACATGATGATGACATTATTACCGTTTGTTCAACAGGGATAAAGTACCTCAACTCTAAAGCTTAATCTGTGTACCACCACAAAAAGACGATCCTAAATGATTTTGTACGTACAATCACTCGTAATCAAAATGGCGAGATGAAAAATTAATCGCTGGCAATTATGAGCAGATTTAATTTCTTATGTACAGCTCATTATTTTCGTATATCCATATTTATGCTTTCTCAATGGGAATATAACGGCTTATTGTGAAATTAACCGTGTCATCACAGGACATACGAACACACTTGCCAAATTGCTTTCGCTTGGGATTTTCATATTTTTACGTTTTTGGAGTTTTGTGTGTGGTTTTTGGAAAGGGAGCACACAAAAAATGTTTCTCTGTTTTTCTGAAGATGAGAGCGTTTTTGTGGTGGACAGAGTGGACCTGGCAATTAGACAAGTTGAATTTCTTTGTGTGTTTGTTGTTGACGTATTGGTTTTTTTGGGGTGAAAAATATTATTCCATTTTTTATGATTTTTTGTTGTTGTCTGAAAAAAAAAATCTTGATGATGATCGCGTGAATCTGCTTGTCTGATGGTCAATGGCACGAAAGTTCATTGTTTTTACAGATTTTTGTTGTGGGAGATAATATGCGTATAGTTTGATGATGAGTTATGTAATTTTTTCGTTGAGATAATTATGGGCTTCGAGATACTTCTTTTTGGTTAGTTAGAATATTTTTATGGGGGTTTATTGCAGATTACTAGGAATTTGTTTGAGAGTTCATTGGGGTTTGTTGTTGATAGTTTTTTATAATGTTTTGATTTTTTTCTGTGTGGAAATTTGATGAATGGGTTGTTCAATTGTGTCGATGATATATCGGCTTGCGAGATGAATTAAAAGGTGGACTACCTACATTTTTGTGCAGTAATTTTTTAGTTGGTTATTATAAATTGGTGGTGGTGATGAATGGAGGAGTGTGGAGCGCTATGGGTTGGATAATAGGTTAATTATTGGCGTTACGGGTGCAATTAAAACGTTTTGATTTTTGCTCACCGGGTAAACGTTGGGTGATTGGGTCATGTTTGCTATTTGGGTCGGGAGGAGGTGGTTACTTTTATATTTTCATTTTACTTGGAAATTTTGTGGATCATGTTTTAATTTGCATTTTAATTTGGCTCAAAATATAGCTAATTGGGATTTTGGTAGGTAGCTGGAAATTTTTTCAATAATTAAGCTCAATTTTTTTTTAGAAATATTTAAAAACTGTGTAATGGAGAATGGCAGGAACATTTGCAGGAGAATCTGTCAATAAAATGGAATGAGCGCAAGCCGGCCGGTTGATGATGATCGTCTAATGAATCGTATAAAAGTCCATAAAGCAAAGAGTCGTGAAAAATGATGATCTAATCGTCTGCAAATATGTATTTTGGAGTGTGTTGGCTCTGCGTATACGGCTACTTCCTTGTGAGGAAAAAATTTATTAATTTCCAATTTAAGATCACAACTGATATGGACTGATAGTCGTGGTTATTGCTAATGTACACACTGTCTTTTAGAAGCGAACACGTTTTATTGCTCTGCAATAAAAGTTGTCTCGTTCCTTTGTAGCAAGTTACGTTGTTCGCAAAAATATTCAAACGTGCACCTGTGTGTAGTAAAATGAAATAGAATCAGAGAGAATAGCAACCAGACAGACCGGTTGCAGGAAGTTTATCGATACTACCTACATTACATAAGATTCGTATACGCAAAATATTTTGTAGGATGATTTTTTAATGAATCAAACTATTCATCCCGTTTTCCTGCACTCACACAAGTTGCAATACGATCTATCCATTAATTTTCATCAACGAAATTAATGCGCTTTTTTGCTCAGCAAATAAAAACAATTGTGCTCATCATCATTTCAAAAAATTAATACGTTTTGATTTTCTAAACTGTAACAACGGTTGTTAAACAACCTATATATTGCGATTATTTAGGGCAGATGGGGGGAAAATTTGCAGCAATAGGTAACTACACTCCTCCGTACCTATTTATTTGCAACTTTTCTACTGCCCTACCTAAAAAAATTTTGCCCACCCTCTCGTGTGTAAGTTAACCGCAGCATGTAAATGATCAGATCAGCCTTCTAAAAAGACCTTTCTTTGAAAAATATCTGTGAGATAAGAAGATATTGAATGTCGATAGATATCAAAAAGTGTTTTTTTGTCAAGATTGCGTAAAGTTGCGTTGTGTATTGTTTAAAACGCGCACCTGTCGTGTCGTTAATTCGATCACCATTGAACTACATCGTTAGTTAAAGATATATTTCAATATTATGAACATTTATTTTTTGGGTTATGTGATATGCAAATTTAATATAATTATCGATACGCGATGATTAGATTAATTTAACGTAACCGACGGGTATGCTGCTGCTGTCGAATCTTGAAAATAACGTCAAGTATGAGTGTGTCAAGGTAGATATTATATATTTTTTTCGTGGTGGTGGTCCGAATATTTTGCTTTATACAAAAAAATAAGAGTTTTAATGGGACGCTAGTTTGTTAGTTAACCGCAGACTCAATATTTTATCAACAGAGAAAAAAAGCAGGACAATTGCCCAGTGAGCTTCTTCTTCTGACATCGAGGGAGACCACTCAAAATACACAACAATACGTAAATTTTAAACGCTTTTTTTTCTTTGTTATACCGATTGATTGTTAATCTCGCATCCACGTCAAATTATTATCACTTTTTGAATAACAGCTTCGGGCTAAAATATTGTGAGGATTCTTCGTACTTGTTTGTGTGTTATCGATATGTCCCTTTGCGTGTGTATGGGTCTTTGTGAGAATGATAAGAAGATGGATGCGTCATTGGTTAAGTGATGGCAATTGCACAGAGATCTCTGCTGCTGCTGCAGCGACTCTTTCGAAAAAAAATGAGTGGGGGTAGAAGAGGAGTGCTGCGTCTGCAGTGATATAATATGCGTCCGTTGCACAATTACACGAAATTCACTTTAAAAGCGAGAGTTGGAGGGTGGAATGGCACTCAGTTTTACTTTGGTCGTTTCTTCAAGCAGTTCTACTTCTCTCCGATTGTTTTGTTTGATTTTTTTGGAATTTTTTGTGTTTGGATTGTGTAACATGAGGGGGATACTGGTACGTGACATACATTCTTTTATGTGGAAATTGTGGATAATTTTTTGAAGAAAAAACGAGTTGTTAGCAGTTTGTCTGTTTTTTTTCTGGAAATTGTAGATTGTGACAGTGTGCCTACTTGTTGGCGGTGGCCATGCCGGCGTTAGGGAACTGTCGCCGCAGGAGGAGCAACAGGCACTTCAGTTGTTCCAGCAGATCTGTGCTTCTGGGTCGGAAGGTGGGGACATAAAAAAACTTAAAATACAATTTCTTTTGTTTAGCAAATTTAAGTAAAATTTTAATGAAAAATCCTTCCCTCAGGCACGAACCTCGGGGACACGCTTGTGTACTGTAAGCGCGCCCGGGGTGAGAACGAGGAGACGCTGAACCACCAAGTCCAAGTCGGAGGAAACGAGGCAGCTCCTAACCAAGTCGTGTTTGTCCAGCCTCCACCAGTCCGCTACGTTCATAGAGTTGCGATCACTGGACAAGGTGCCGCTGGTCAGCAAGCCAAGATCTACGTTCTTCCACAACGCGCCACTCATCAGTTGGAGGCTCAGTACCAAGGAGGTGGCACTCAGACTCAGAAGCCCGTTGTCTACTTTCTCAAGGGAGATGGTGGCGCTAACGGAGGAAGTGGTGGTAATGGAGGTGGTGGAAATGGAGGAGGTACTGGATATCCAGGTGGACAGCAGCCAGGTGGTGGTAATGGAGGCGGTGCACCTGGTGGTGGTGGCAATGGCGGTGGCTATCCTGGTGGGTCTAATGGAGGAAGCAATGGTGGTGGAGGTGGTGGATATTCAGGTGGACAACAGCCAGGTGGAAGCACTGGAGGATATCAGCAACAGCAGTATACCGTTCAGCCTAATGTCAGGGGAGGGTATTAAGCACCGGAGGGTCACGTGGGGTGCATGAGCTTTGATTTTGATGATTTTTTGGAGGGGATGTGGAGATGATGATGGGGTGGAGGAGATGAGTCGTGTGTACTCGACTGGTTCCTATATACTTTCATATTTACGAACACGATACTCTCTGTATTTTATGTATACTTCTTTTGTCTATTTTTAAAAAAATGCTCTCTTATTTACGTACTTCTTTCGCTGATGATGTTGTGCCAAAATCCGGTAGCGGATTTGTGGGGTGGAGATAA
>CM023203.3:5843611-5946714 GCA_004115045.4 Sinella curviseta
AAACCTCTGTGCAATGGGACTATAAATTTGTATCAGTGTCGTTTCAGATGAAGGTTCTGGAAACGGACGATTGTTTTTGTGAATCATTGCCGTTGTCGTGGAGGGTTTCTTGCAAGATTCCACCATTATCTTCTCGTTTAACATTTTCAGGCTATTTGGAATTTCGAATACAACGTGTTTAAATGGAACCGAGTATCCTGTTCGTTGCTTTGCTTTTGCACACATTGGTTTGATGTGGCATTGCGTATGATGGCAAATTAGTAAGAAGATGTAGGCTAGCCTAGGACTGGGCACAAAGGCAAAAAAACTATATTTCAGTGTATACTTAATTGCGTAAACAATGTACACTGTTATTGACTGATGATGAAAAAAAGGAGAAGAAAGTGGGCAGTAGTAAATATATAATCGATTCACTTGACGTGAGGCAAAAGCTAATTAATTGGTATCACATGCATACGTGGAGATTAATATATTACTTGTATGAAAATTGGATATTTTTGCACATGCATATTGGAGAAGAATATTTTACCTTATTCATAATTGCAATTATTTTTTTTATTATATGGTATACGATACGTTAACAAGCTTCCGTACACTGGGGCAATATAAGACATTTACTAATGTATTAATTAATTTGTTCCTTGTAATACACTTTCCTGTTGTAATAGCATTTGAAAGTACAATATCGCATTTATATGGAGAAATTATCTTGAAGATGACAAATATCATATTACAACATGATGCACACCAATGAAAATGCTTTCATGAGGACTATCAAAAACACCGTCGTGGTCGTGGCTACTCTGATGTGCTGAAAACATGCTTACTGACATGATGCAAGTGCCCGTCACAACTGACTCAAACTCAAAAGTCAATCCGGATAGCGTACTATTGCAAAATCTGCATCGCATCTGGCTGGATTATTCTGGATATCAAAGTATGCAGGCACATTTGGAGCTTTTCATTCAGATAATACTAATAGTATTATTACTTATTCACAGCAGTATGTATGTTTTATATTACCTCATGCCATTGTCATACGCAAACCTTGATATTTTTGTTCACTTGGCAGATAAAAAATGGTCTGTTGCTGTGGTGAAACGAGTGTTTTGGGTTATCATGAAGCTGCTCGCTGATGATTCCCAGTACCGGTACACAGATGATCAGGACAATTCAATTGCAGTAGTTGGAATTCAAGCCTTTTATCGGTTCATTGTCCTCTCACACGTTACTATCCTTCTGTCTTCGTTTAATTTTTCTAAAAGATAATCTCGAGCACACAGACTGCTATAGAATTAAAACAATCTAAATTTTCTATATCTATTGGAAACGATGTGTTCCACGCTGAAATTTACTACAGTTGAAAATCCAATTGAGTTGTTGCCGGTGCTAACGTCCAGACATCCTCACTCGTGCTTTGTAAGTAAAAATTGGCAGAAAAACTTCATTCTTAAACTAATTCAATGTGCTCCTGGTTAATCACATACGATTTCATATCTGATTTTGGCATTACTTGTGTAGATACTCAATCAAGTTCAAAAACACGAAGGATTCAAGGAGAACCTCGTATTTTACATTGTGGGTAGTGAAATCACAGACAACACTTGGATTGTTACCGAAAACACACGAAAAGTAAACAAATAACTGCATTTTATATACAATTTATTGGAAAGTAATTTATCAGAAAATATAATAGTATTACCTATTTATGCATTAACCCTCCACTCTATTTGCTACTGTTTTAGGATTATGGAGCCTACATCAGCATTTCCGCACCCAATGCCATTGTTAACGGTACGGAAGAAATATGCCAAGATATCAAGCAAGTATTTTCGGATGGGGCTCCCGTCTTGAACTGGGACACAGGCATGGTGTTCGTATCTCTGGAAAAGCCCGTGTACCAAATGATATCTGATATCAGCGTTCATACCTACGGGAATATCACGGAAGCTCATCCTTGCAACCTGTACTACATGGAAATTCCAGAAGCACTGCAATTAGAAATCACGTATGTTGTAGAATCAAACTATCCTTCAATGTAATAGAATTGTAACTACTATCTATTTTCTTTACAATTTCGATTGTACTTAAACACTTGCAGACATGCACCTTCTGTTGAGGTTCGTAAGCTGGATCCAGAAAAGCAGGAGGAAAAGTTTATCGTCTCCAATTGGATCTACGCCCGTGACGGTTCCGGGCAAGACACCCGCCAGTCCATCCAAGTAAATCCTTCCGGCGGTGTATTCATCGATGGAAAATGCGTGTCTGGTGTGTGCACTCCGGGATATGGACTCTTATCGGCCTTATACACGGATAAGGAGCATAGGAACAAGGGATACGGGAAACTGACAATGCGATATGCATTTCGAGACAGTGCCAAACAGAACTGTGTTCCGTGTCTGACGGTCGAGGTGAGGAATATGAGATCTGTCAAGTTTCATGAAGCGCTTGGGGCAAAGCTGCTTTCCGTTGTTACCTGGATAGATGTTAAAAAGCTGGAAGTTGATTAACATAGTTTCTAAGCATGCCATTTTTGTTCCGGTTAATGATGGTCTTACTGAACTACATTCCATTGTCAGCATATGTACCTTTCTAACTTGTAAAGATTTTCTCCATTTGATTTGTCCTCAATAAAAATATCAAAATGCTATCTATTTCACAAGAAAAATTGTCTTGTCATCATTCCATCATTCCAAGTCACATCAGTTGCATTGTCATTGCCAATTATGTCAACTTGACATTATTTTGATCGTTTCTCAAGTCGCCCCTTGGCCATGTTCTGATGGAAAACACAACAGCAACATTTCCAAATATGTATATAGACTTCATGAACATTGAACATGAATTTTGAACTCGGACAACTTTCTCCCCACTCTTCCCACACTCGGGTTAACAAGTTCTACATTCTAAAGTTCAAAATATGAAATTGATAAGAACTTGAAGAATTCATTGGCAATTTTAATATCAATTTCATAATGTAGTTAGTGTGTATACCGACCTTAGCCGAAATGATTTGTTTTGCAAATCAAACCATTCACGGTCAAATAAATGACATGGGATAAGTAGTTTGCAATTTGGATATTAAAATTGAAGTTAGTCGATTGAGTTCGATGCATGCAGTCATGACGTGATCTTATGCTCCCTAGAACTAGCGTAAATAGCATATCACCATTTTCTTCACCTTCTTTGCTCTTTTGAATCTGAAAATTTTTCGTGTCAAAATGGTTCTATTGTTGCATAATGCATACATTATTTTTCATTTGATTGTATCATTATCTACTCCTTTCTCTTTACTACCAAACGATATCTTAAAAAACGCAACAGTGACATCAAAAATTGAAGAAACGCTAGAAATGTTCTCCGGTTGCACCTACTACTTTTCTCTCGCCAAGTATAACATGAGGGATATCACAAGTGGCCGTTTGGTTTCATTATACCACATTTTCCTTCACAACTGCTACCATTTTGGCTATTGCACAAGTCTAAAATACGTTCCTGATGACGCGATACCGGACGACTTTCACATACAATACAATTGGCCTTTCATGAGTGACGTTGAACGAAAAATGATTTTCCATCGCCTGGAATACAAAAATTACAGTTACTCTTTCTTGAATACACTTGCCTTACAAAGAATGAGTCGCCCGTGCACAGTCCGGTTTCCATTGACGGAATTCAACAATTATAAAATTGGATTTACAGCAGCTGAAAACTTCCTTTGGCTCCAGGATCAAAAGCAACGTTTACCAACTCTGCACCTAAATTTCGTATTTGCACTCTTACCAGCAACATTTTCAAGTCAGTATCAAGTGGCGATCGGAACAAAATTGGTGGAAAAAGTAATATTTTTCAGATTGGATCAAAATTGTACTCTATTTTACGGCGTTGTGGACTTGAGCAGTAAATATCATTATGAATCTGATGAGTCAATGATGTTCGAGCATGCCAAAGTTTTTAGCTACCGAACCATGAAATTATATCAGTTTAAGCTCAGCAGGATAATTAGCATAGTCGCTCTCAGCAAATTAATTCTTAATAGCCAACTACCAACAATTTCCCGAAAAGGATTTAAAGGTAGCTTGTACGAGTACTATAGAATAAATTGCGCAAATGAGCGAGTCGGATGTGTGGATTACTTGATAAAAGTGCATGAAAACTGTACAGTTAAGAGCATGTGCATGCGTTTATCTGAAAATGTAGAGGCGTATATTCATTTACCTCCCAGGTTGATTTCAGTTGGAACTGATATAGTCAAGTCTGGCGTTAAATACTTTACGGTGCTTGGAACTGGAACTAAACTGGAAATTGACTTAATCGTAAAAAGAATTTTGTATCTGCTCAAGCCGTTACCGTCTGCTATTTGGCTCCTAATTTTGGTCACAATTGTAACCAGCTTTCTAACAATACATTTAACGGCAAGCGGAATTAATAATTCATCATTCTATTGGCTATACTCTACTCTTTTGGAACAAGGTAGCGACGGAAGGAACATTTTAAATTTTAGAAACTGGCAATTGATTGGGACATGGCTTCTCTTTTGCATCCTCATTCGCAATTTATACACATCATCAATATTTTCGGACATAACCGTGAAACCCGAACCGACTGATTTACCGTCATCCTTTCAAAGTATTTTAAATGGGTCCAGCAGTAACGTCCATCTCTTAACTACAAATTGCATCATGTATTCCTCAAGTCTCCAGGAAATTGGGGAAATGTTTGTACAGGATGTGGACACGGTTAATGATAACTGTAGACTGAGTCGCTTAGACTATTCGTTTGAAGGAGAAGCAAATGACCTTAAAATTATTAAGCCCGTTTACAAAATGTGCAGTGGTGGAAGTGAGACTGACGACGACACTTTCAATTCGGAATGGACATTCGTGATTATCTATGATGCAGACAGATTTTGCAAGGATATCTTCACCAGTAAGCAGATGCTGGGACTTTTTGCGAATCGAATAATTTATGATAATGATGAGTCTCCCATTGCCCCATATCCCCAAATCATTTTGGTTAATTCAATAAGCAGGTATCCTATTCATGCTGGTCGTAATTTTGCGTGGTTGGTGGAATCGGGGATTCGAAGCCTATTTCAATTTATTTACGAGGTTAACGAGTCCTTGAGACATTTAAAGGACATCATGAAAACCGAAAACTTTACAGCTCTAACAGTCTCCCCTTTTGGCTTTGTTCATGAAGTTGTGAAAAGTGAGTGGATTCAGAAGAAAAGCTTTGCGCCGAGGAGCTCAATAATTCAAAAGAAATTGGAGAGCTTGAAAGACTGCAGTGGTCGAGATATTGCCTCAGTGAAAGTTGTTGACTTACTGGCATGCTGGGAGATGTACACTATTGGCATTTTTTGTGCGATATGCGCTTATATGGTGGAATTTTTTTCGCAATAAAAATTGGTTCCAATGGATCCATTAATTAAAACAAGCTATAAATTTTGTAGAAAATAATGTGCATCTTATATTTTTATTTCAAAATATACCACTCAGCTATAAAATTCATTCGACTACATTTCATTCAACATGATTTGCTAACAATAAAATGATAATAAGTTGACAACATTTTAATACAAGGTTATTCACAGCGCAATAAGTGGAAGCCACTAAAATCTCTATTAAATACATACATAATACTTTTTATATTTATAATACATATATCCAACTTGGATCATTTTATATGATCATCATTAAAATAAATTACTTTCCCTAATTTCCACTACTCCCAGCCCCTTCACCTCCAAATATCACCTGGGCTGTTTTGAGCATATCCGAATATTTCGGCTTTCTCGGCCACTTATTCCCATCACACCGTCCCTCGTGTCTACTCAACGCGTTATTGCATTTGAATTCCCGTCCACAGCGCCCACAAACAAAGTCCCTCCGATCCGTGACTAGCAAGTAGTCCTTTCGTTCTGATTCCATCCCTTCCATAAATCCGACACGTGAAAAATTTACAACGGTTTTTAAACGGAAGCTTTTGGGGAAGACGTTCTTCCCGAAAAATTCGCTGGTTACTTCTGTCTCCTCGGGATTGAGATGGGTCTCGTTGTGATGGCGGAGTTGAGCCGCAGTTTGACAAGGCATGTCGCACACTCCACATTTGTACTTTTTAGTAGTGGATTGTCTCAAACCTTTTGCGTGAGAATGAGCAAAATGCGCTTTCAGGTCCCTTTTTCTGGGATATGCCATGGAACAAAACTTGCAGTGATATTTGTTGCCTCGAGAGTCCACATGACCTCGTTCCTCGTGCCATTAAAAAAGATGGTCCGAAGAAAACTTGGTGGTACATGTGGGACACTCATATTTTTTGTAATCTCCGTTCTTACTGTGAAGGTCAAGTTGCCATTGTTTATTGTACACTTTGTCACAGAAATAATTGCAAGAAAATTCGTGTTCTGTTGGAGAAGTGGGGGTCGCAGCACTCACATATTTTCTACTAGGGCAATGATTCCGCATATGGACACTCAAAGTTCAGACTCAACACCGTTTTATTGCACAGAGTAACATTTTGAAGTTTTGCGTTTGTTCTTTTCCAAGTGAGTGTCCATATGACGGAGACAGCCACTGGTTATCTTGAAGCGCTTGAGACACGTGAAGCGTTACAACGTGGTGGGGTCCAATGATTGTTAGTATGGGTAATACTGAATTAGTTGTGAGATCATCTCTTTTGGAGTCCTGTGGTGTCCTCCGCTTCTCCTCCTCTTCTATTTCTCTAAATTCAATACAAAAATGAAATAAACCCAATTTAGTAAATTAAATTTAAATTAACATGCAATTAGTGTATCTAAAAGTTAAGATATTTAACCTTTGAACTTGGGTCTCAGAGGCACTCTCTTCATCACATTTTGGTGATATGAATAAGTCCTCCTCCTCTTCCTCCTCCGTTATCTACTAACTCTGGAAAGAACTCGGGAGAAATAGGGCCAACACCCTCCAAATCCAAATAGCCGCTTTCTTCTGCCTCTTCCACTTTAATAACAATTATATTATCTAGAGGAACTACTCGTTTGTTTTGTACAGTAGATTGATGATCAACATCCCCCTTCTTGACTTCCGCATTGACACGCACCCTGGTCCCCACATTGTTACTGAAGAACTTGAGAGAATTCATTGCTAAAATTAAAATTTAAAAAATGCCATTAGTTAAGTAACGTACTAATATACATTAATTGTAAATTGACTGACACCTTTCTTTTTCTTCTTACATCTTATCACTTAGAACTTCCTCTCCTTGAATGCCTCAGCGTCACTGCCAAGTTGATTAGAACGATGACGGCTTATGCGTCCCTCAACCAACCCCAAATTGTTGTATAAACTCGTCACCCGCTTCTGAAGGGTCCCCAACTCCAACTGGAGGCGACAAACGCCAGCTCCAACCAGGTCAACTTGTACTATTTCCTCAACCACACACTTAATAACGAAAGCCCATTCTTTGCACCAGGAGGGGCAACGCGATAAGTTTGAGCAGTAGTAGTAGTGGTCACCAAAATTTATGTTATCATTTGTTGATCCGACGCTTCCGTCGCCACTTCCGCCACTAATTGTAAGCTTGCCAAAATCTTGGAGAAGTGCGCGAATGACATCCTCTTCCTCGACACTCCCCACCTGGCACTCCAAACAAAGTGCTCCTGCTACTGGAAATGATACAAAGTCTGTTTCCATAATATTTTTGTGTCGCTAATCTACCAATTTGGTGATCATGACTAATTGGCGAGTATTAATAAGAGGAGAAATATTAATAAAATATTAATAAAAAGGAGAAAGAGGATTGAAAAGAACATGTTTATGGTCAGCTGTGTGTGAAGTGAGGTACGAGCGCGAGTGCGACTTGGGGAGCAAGGAAAGATGTTTGGAGGTGAACGTGAGGTTGTATGAGTCATGCCACCTGGGAAAGTTCACACTTCACGTGATCACTTTGGCTTATGGCACGTGCCTACGTGTAATGGGTGGGTAAGGCCCTTGGTCGGTAATGTCAAAGGTAGTATAAGTCCTGGCCAGTGAGTACTTCATTTGTAGGTCAAAATTAGCCAAGATGGGTTGGATGACGTAATTGGTGAACGTTGCGATGGGATCTATAGACCATGAAATTGCATGCAAAAGCCCAGCCCTTTGCCTATGCTGCTGTTGTAACAAAGACGAAATACATACATGCTTACGGTACATCTTTAAGCAGGATATGAAGTATTCATAGGATTTTTATAGAACCTTGATAGTTGACAAGATATTTTAAATTAGAAATCAATAATGCATAATAATATGCGCGTGAAAAGACTACCGGATATATATTTTTTATACGTGTTTTTTTTGTTGCTTTTATATAGGTGTATATTTTGTATCTTGGTAACTTCTGAGGCAATTAAATAGTCTTGGCATCACGCGATGCATGGCTGTAGGTATATCTACAGTCTACAGGCATAGGTACATATGATGCACTCATTACGAAGATTGCTGTTTAAATTTTGAATTTAATGGTGAAAGTTTATGGGAGCAAACACAATTATCTGATTGATGTCATGAAATATTAAAGTGAAAAAAATGTTTTAGCTTGGCCTTTAGCACCAACAGCAGACGAGAAAGCATCATGATGCCAGCAGTAATGATCACCCGAAAGTCCATAATTTTTCCCAAATCGCCCCCATTAACAATTTTTCAACTCTACAAAGGCTTCTTTGACTTCATGCGGTGGTTTGGAAGCAATTCTTTCAAGGTGACTGTAGATACACCGTTAAATTTTGCACGATTTTCATCAACCCAGAAATCCTACATAGCTGAATCAGTACTAATGAGATATTCCATGGTGCGCTTAATAGTATCATCCAAGCCTTTAACCATTTTCAAATATTACTTGACCAAAATTCTGTACGTGGCCTATACTTGCTTCTTCGTGACTCGTTTCGTGTCATTGGTTAACTGCACTGCAAAACGGTGCATTGATAAGCCTGTTATCATGATGAGCTTGAGTTCCTATTTGTGGGTACAAATGATGAGTATCGGAATTTACTTTGTGATGCATCGCAAGCGACATGAAATTTTGCAACTCTATGAAAAGATCAATTCTGTTGATTGGCTAATTTACGGTGGAGGTTTGGTTTCCAATATAAAGTATTACACATGATGCCTAAAATAAAACATGTAATTTTAAATGCACTTTTCTTTTTAGATACGCGACATCATGAAGAATATCTCAATCGCCATAGGAAAATACTTGTTAGGGTCAAAATATACTCTGCAGTATTGGTAACACTTTCCATACTATTCATCATCTTTAACCTCGTAAACCATCCACATTTTGAAGCTCATTTAACGTCCCTATTTCTGCGAGATGAGGAATCCTGGTCCATGACACCAAAGATACTTATGCTCACTTTTGCCTCCTTCTGTCTCCACTTTTTACTTTTCTTTTACTCGGACTTGGCCTTAGGACAATTTATTATCTCCGCCATCATTATCGCCTCATCATTTAAATGGCTACTCGAGTACTTGATTCAAGAGACTCGGGATAAGTCAATGTGCTCGGTAGATTTTAAATGGACTCAAAGGACAGTGAGAATGTATCAGCATCTCAAATCTCTAATGAGGGATTACAATAGGATATTCGGCGGACTTTTGTTATTCTGCAAAACTATGCTACTTATTCAGGTCATCATCTTTAGTTATCTTCCGCTCAAGCGGATGTTTACCATGCCGGCGGCCACGGTCTTTTTATTTTTCGCGTTAGCTCTTCATCATTCCATCCATGCAATTAGATTGCTTACGGCCATGGGTAGTGTTTGGCAAGCTAGTCAGGAATTTTGTGATGACTGGGGACAGAGAATGGCCAAACAGGATTTGGTGGATGGGGATGAGGGGGAGTTGGAGTGTGATAGTCTGAGGAAGTTGTACTTTGCTAAATGCTTGGTGGATGGATGCAAGCCATTTGGTTTCGAGTGTGGAAATTGTTATACTATTAAGAGAACTACTGTCCTCACTTTCTTTTCCATTGTTACAAGCTATCTTATCGTCATGTTGGAACTTCAAATGTAAAGGGGCAAAGGTCACGAGTGGTGGCAGCCAGACTAACAATAGGAGGAATGGTCAAGCCAAACAAAACATTTGAATGTAGGTATATATATTATTTTGCTGACTTCTCAATCAATAAATTATTTCTATTATTATTAAATAGCACGCAAGAACAATGTACCTATCTTCATCTTTCACAAAATAAACACAATTAGCGAAATTGGGTAATAGCCTTGACTACCGCTCCTTTGCGTTATGGTTAATGCCATTTAGGTGTGCCTATAAAATTCTCCCGAAAAGGTATGCACTTTTCTTTCAACGACAAGCATAATGAGTGGTCAGAAGAAGTGCATCAAGTCCTTAATTTTTCCTGAGGAGCCCCCGCCCCCACTAACCATTTTCCAAATCTATAAAATTCTCTTTGATTCTATGCGCGCATTTGGCAGTAGCATTTTCGAAGTGACTGTAGAATTTCCGTCAAACCTGCCACAGCTTTCTACGCAGTACACATTACATCCTACGAACAACAACAATGATAGACACTCCTCAACACATTTAAAGTTATCATCACATCCATTCACCATTTTAAAATATTACCTGACCAAAACCCTTTTTGCGGCCTACGCGTGTTTCTTCTTTAGTCGTTTCATTAATATTATGAATTGTGAGACAAGACGCTGCAGAGACAAACCTGTTTTGATACTTTCCATGAGCTCGTACATATGGGTGCAATTAATGGTAATTGGAATTTACATTTCCATGCATTTCAAACGACAAAAAGTTGCACAGCTTTTCGAAAGAGTAAATGCAGTGGACTGGATTATATACGGAGGAGGCAAGTTTACAATAAAAACTATTTGATATTAGAAGAACAATCTTTAAAATAAATTTTTGATATAATTTTAGATACTCCCGACCGTGCAAAGTACTTGAAGCTCCACAAACAACTACTCCGTCGGGTCAAGATCTATTTCCCAATCCTGGTGGCACTTTCCCTACTATTTATCGCTTTTAACCTTTTCAATCATCCCCATTTTGAAGCTCATTTGACGTCCCTATTTCTCGAAGACGAAGAAATCTTCGTTTTGACACCAAAGATATGTATCCTTATCGCAGGATCGTTCTGCTTTGACTTAATGCTTTGCATTTATACTTATCTGGCCCTTTACCAGTTTATCTTCTCGTCCATCATTACAGCGTTGTCACTCAGGTGGCTGTTGGAATATCTGACAAATGGCAAGGGAGGGAATTGTGACATGAATACTACAGGCTATTCGTTGGATTTCAAATCAGTCCAACGAACAGTGAGAAAGTATCAACATCTCCAGTCCTTAATGAAAGAGTACAACGAAATATTTAGTGGACTGCTCCTGTTTTGCAAAATAATGATGATAATTCAGGTTGTTATTTTGAGCTATCTTCCTTTGAGAAGAATGTTTGGGTTACCGACAAGCACATTGCTTCTATTAATTGCGCTAAGCGTTCATCATTCCATTCATGCCATCAGATTGCTTACGGCAATGGGCAGCGTTTGGCGAGGCAGCCAGGAATTTTGTAACGAGTGGAATCAGAAAATTGTTAACCAGGATTTGATGGATGAGGAGGGTTTGGGATTGGACTTGGCGAGAAAATTGTACTGGAGCAAGTGTCTGTTGGATGGATGCAAGCCGTTTGGATTTGAATGTGGAAATTGTTACACTGTTAAGAGGAATACCGTTCTTACTTTCTTTTCTATTGTAACGAGCTATCTGATCGTAATGATGCAACTTCAAATTTAAAAGGAAAGTGCGACGAGACAATCAGTTTAAGAAGACATTTGATTCAAGGGATAATCGATTAAATATTTAAAATCTGAATGGTTACACAATCTTCAAATTCGATCGAGCCTACTTTAAACTAATTGATCATAATAAGGTGTTGTTGGGATATTTCCTTTCTTATTTGATCATTCATAATTCCACTTTTGTTCCTCATGTTTAATTTCAGTGTAAATAAATTTACTATAATGGGACTTGTATTTGAATATGAAGACAAATTACAATTACTATCTTATCGAATGCACTTTATTCTAATTATCGTAAAGCCTACAACATGATTCAGTAGAATTGGAAGCACTAATTATGGCAAAATGTCATACATCTGTATTTTCCTTTCTAATTACTGCCGCATGACAAATTAATTAGCTAAAATATTGCCAATTTTCCTTTCTCTGTAATTCTCCTATTCTTTTCATTCTTATCCAGTCGAAACCACTCATCTCATAAGAATAAACGATAAAAAACCAGTAAAAAAATTTCAGAAACGATAAAAATATTTAGAATGTGGCAAGAAAAGAGCGAAAGTTTCGAAAAGTCCAAAGCGATGAAGATTGATTCTGCATTACCCCCGCAATCGTCCCAAATAACCATTCTTCAAATTCACGAAAATTGTGTAAATGTCATGAGAGTTTTTGGCAATATGAACTTTAAACTAACGGAAACTAATCCCAGTACCAATTCTGCTGATAACAACAGGCACCACAAAATCTGGCAGCCGACGACACAACTTATTCTAACATCGAGCAGATCCGACGTTTTCAAATATTATGCAGCGAAACTGGGTTTTGTGGGTATTTTCATTGGCTTCATTTTTAGAACGGTCGATTTGTACAATTGTGAAAATATAACGCGATGCTATGATAAGAACGGAATGATGCTAGGACTGCTTACCTATCAGTTGGCATTCCTGATGGTCATTACCGTTGACGCTTGGACACACTGGAACCGACATAAGTTTGTTAAGTTTTTGGAGGGATTGAACACAGTGGATATATTTATATTCGGTAGAGGTATATACACCTCTGAAAACAAGTATTACTTTCGCAAGGTGATAAATATATATTTCAAAATTTCCAACTGAAAGAATAATGCATTATTTTTCAGACACGGCAAGCCGAACTGCGTATTTGGACCATCACAGACGCTTCAACAAGCTACTCAGGGTTTTATTTCATATGGTTAATGTCCTCACTATGGCACTTATTGGATTGAATCACGCCGCCCTCCCACTCTTCTACGGTCACCTAACATCCGTATTTTTTGAAGACACGGATACCTTTTTCATGTCACCAAGAACGACTATCGTTACGATACTATCCTTCTCATTGGAACTTGCCACCTTTTTCTACTGTTTCCTCGGCGTCGGCAAGTTACTATTCTCCGCCAATCTGGTAGCACTGTCCATCAAGTGGCTCTTGACATATCTGAAAACCGAAGTAAAGTACATCAACTCGGAAAAGAAGACATTCTCGCGTGATTTTAAGATAATGCGTCATAAGGTGAGAGGATATGAATATCTTCGGTGTCTGGTTGTCGAGTATAATGGGCTGTTTAGTGGACTGATATTGATTTGCAAAGCCATAACATTAATTCAGGTGGTAATTATGACGTACGTTCCGTTGAAGAAAATGGACGTTTTCCCAATGGTCAGTCTTTTGGTCTTTGTCGCTCTCGCTTGTACTCATGGAGGGCTTTTGGTAAGATTGTTAACGAACATGGGAAACGTTTGGCAGGCGAGTCAGGAATGCTGCGACGAGTGGAATAGGGGAATTGGTGGAGGGGAAGAGGAGGCTTATCACGTGAATGGCAACAAGATTGAGTCGGATTCCCTTAAAAGGGTGTATTGGATGTCAAGCTTGTTGGATGGGTGCAAACCGTTTGGGTTTAATGCAGGAGGCTGCTACACCATCACGAAGAGCACAACGCTGACATTCTTCTCCATAGTAACTAGCTACCTCATCGTGATGTTTGAGTTGGGCATTTAAATATTGTTGATTGAGTTAAATTAATATTGACGGAAAAGCAAAAAATTCGTTACCAAGGTTAAAAAGTAGGCCTTTAAATAAAGTCTATAGAAGAGCACTGCAATAAATAAGCAGTCTAAAATTTTAAGCATGTTTAAATTTAAATACCTACATATGTATATTTAAATGGAAGTATGTATTTAAAAAAATAATTAAATTGCTTATGAAACTATTTATCTTAGACCAGACAGAAACAAACACACCATATAACGATTAATCAATCATCTAATCTCTTATCATTACCTAATAACGTAATTAGTTACATTAAAGAAACGTGTGCTTATTGCACAAAAACAATTTTCCATGGATTTGGTTCACTTAGGAATCTTGAATGTACTAAAGCAATCACAAGTTATGAATTATGTGCATGACTCTTTTGACTTTCGCACGTGTCGTCTGCATGTAACGCAGCCTTGACATAGACAATATTACAAGTTAGTTCACTCTGTGGAACGAGTGTAACTTCGTTGGTACATACATCCCGTGAAAAAATAGCATTAAAGTGGCAGAAGAAAGACTTGTTAGCGGAGAAACAGATAGCAATGGCGGTCCGCACAGAAACAGAGATATCGTCAAAGCAAACCGTTATTCAGATTTACAAAAAGATTTTCAATTTGATGGGATCATTTGGCAGTATTAACTTCAAAGTAACAGAAACGGATTCTCGGAAAGATTCCCGGGAAGCGTCTAACAATGATAGTACTTTATCCTTGAATTCCACATCTCACCTTGTTACATCATCTCATCATCATCTCGCATTTTTCAAGTACTATTTTACCAAGCTGTTTTTTACAATTCATTTTATTTTCCTGCTCAGTCAGTTCGCCAAGTTGTACCATTGCACGAGTGGCACAAGCTGTAAAGATAAAAAGATGATCATGTTGGCGCTGAGTACCTACATTTGGACCTGCTTCTTCGCCATCTTCGTTTGCATTTGGACACACTGGCAGCGTCATGATATTACCCGGCTTTTTGAAAGTCTGAACAGCATGGATGCAATTATATATGGAGAAGGTTAACTACATGAATCATGTAAACTTAACTTAAATTTAATTCTCATTCCATTCAAGTTTTAATATACATTCCCCCCCCCCCCAATTTTTACATTTAAACGTTTAGACACTGCAAGCCGGAAACTATATTTGCACCGTCACGTACAACACGACAAAGTCATCAAATTATATTATCCAATACTTAACGGGATCTCTGTAATACTTTTGGCATTCAACCATGCCAACAACCCATACATGAATGGTCATCTAACAGAAGTATTTTTTAATGCTTCGGAATCATTTTTCTCGACACCCACAACAACCATTGTCACGATTGTATCGTTCTCGTTAGAATCTCTACTTTGCATCTACTTGTACCTAATTATTTCTCAGTTTCTCTTCAGCACCGTCATAACGGCAATTTCACTGAAATGGATGCTGGAGTATCTTACGAATGGCGACGAGTACGAAAAGACTGAAAACGAATCACTTGTTTCCGATTTCAGATTAGTTCAGAGTAAAGTAAGGGGCTATGAAGATCTTCGTTCTCTGATGACAGAACATAACAGGCTATTTGGTGGCCTTGGGCTTATCGCTGGTGCATTTGCTTTAATTCAAATGGTCACCCTAACCTATATTCCACTCAGGAAAACTAATGCGTTCTCTTTGAGCAGTCTACTGATATTTGTCGCTGTGGCAGGAAATTATTTCGTGCTAGTGGTAAGGTTATTCACGGCAATGGGAGACGTTTGGCAGGCAAGTCAAGAATTTTGTCAAGGCTGGCGTAGACGGATTGCGAATAAGAGCTTGGTGAAAGTTGATGATATCAAACTTGGGATATGCTACGGGAAAAGGTGGCTATGGATGAGAGGCTTGTTAGATGGATGCAAACCGTTTGGGTTTGTTTGTGGTAACTGTTTTATTATAAGAAGGGGGACTGTGCTGACTTTTGTCTCAATTATCACAAGCTATTTGATCGTTATGCTGCAGCTGGATATTTGAGTCATACTTTCGCAATAATTTCTTAAATTTAAATTTAAAATCTATCTAAATGTATGCGATTTTGCTGCGACAAAATTGTTGTTTTCTTCACAGGAAAGTGATCATTATGTCAAACTTATATAAAATATCAGCATTATGTCTTGCAGTTATGCACAATGTATTTACGAATACAGGTCGTATGTATGTATGCCAATATCGGCTTTATGATTTGTAATATGATTGAAAAAACTAGTTGAAAGAAGTGCACTCTAGCATTTGTGAATTTACTTCGCGCTCATATTGATTAAATTGATAAAGCAAATAACAACTAATTAAGCTAATAAAGAAATCAACATCATACAAGCAGATTAATAATTTGTACGGCCAATTTGGCGCCTACGATAATTGCTAAAAATGAATAAGTTTTCTGTTTATCTTAAACTTATAATGTATGAATAATTGTCTCAATGATAACCCCTGTGACTTTAGACCGTCTCGTTCTCATTCAGCCTTGTAATACGGAGGCACTGTCTAACACTAAAAGATAACAGAGCTAAAATATACTGTTCTTGCCATTTACAGAATAAATTATTATTCATTCCGAAAATGGCAAAAACGAAGCAGGTAACAGTTTATCCATTAGCACCAAATCTTCATTCCTCCTCAACACCTACACTTTTACAAATTTATAAGCAAATTCTCGATGTCATGAGATATTTTGGATGCATACACTTCAAAGTTGTCGAAGAATTCTCCAATACAAATTCAAGGGAAAGTGGAAAATATCCGAATTTTCAATTTCAATGCAAATATCGACTTACTATATCATCGGAACCCATTCCTGTTTTCAAGTATTATTTCTCAAAAGTATGGTTCACCGTGTTTTGCATTTTCTTACTTTCTCAGTTTGTCCTCCTATTTTATTGTGAGGACACACAAAGATGCGAGCATAAAAGCGCAATGATGTTAATACTTACCATCTATCTTTGTTCTTATGTGATGGACTTCTCTATTTATATTTGCATCCACCGGAAACTCCCTGGCATTGTCAAGTTTTTTGAGAAATTGAGTGAACTGGACGCAATTTTGTACAACACAGGTTACAGTTATATTTTAAGTACTCAATACGTTTGTAATTTATGTATGTAGTCATTAAAAACGAAAAACTATTTTAGATGCAGTAAATCAACAAATATATCTGGACCGCCATAAAACTTTCAGCAAATTTGTAAAATTTTCCTTTCCGACGGTAACCTGCATTTCCATGTTATGTGTTGCAATTAACCACGCAAATCACCCACTCTACTATGGTCACCTAACTTCCGTGTTTTTTGCGGATTCGGATACATTCTTTTCGACGCCGAAAACAACTGTAGTGACATTTGTGTCATTCGCATTGGAACTTTTGCAATGTCTCTACTTCTACTTTGCAATATGTCAGCTCCTGTTTTTCACCATTTTGACAGCATTATCCTTGAAATGGCTCTTGGAATATCTCACAAATAATGACGATTACGAGAACGGGACTGCAGAATCAATTTCTGTCAACGTGAAAGTTGTTCAGAGTAAAGTAAGAGCGTATGAACATCTCCGTTCTCTCATGGTCGAGTTTAATGGCTTGTTCAGTGAACTTTTTGCAATATGCAAAGCTTTGGCGCTAATTCAGACAGTCATCCTCTGCTATATTCCAATGAAGAGAACCAAAGTATTCCCAGCCTCTAGTCTTTTGGTATTTGTTTCCCTCGCTTCTAATTATGCTTTTCTCGTGACCGGATTCTTGGCAACATTGGGGAATGTTTGGAGGACAAGCCAGGAATTTTGTGATGAATGGCGGAGGAAAATTCTTCGTTATAGCTTGTTGAAAGAAGGCAAGGTGAAATTGGAAATGGATTTTGGACGGCAGTTGATAACGTCAAGAATATTGCTGCGGGGATGCGAGCCGTTTGGGTTTAGCTGTGGAAATTTGTATACAATCAAGACGAATACGGTGCTCACTTTTCTTTCTATTGTTACGAGCTACTTGATTGTTTTGATGCAGCTAGATATTTAAACAAATGGTAATGATATATCAATTCTAAACGTGTTGAACAAATGTAAACATTACTTGGTAGGATAAAATATGCCTAATAACTTAGTAAGTACTTTATGTTAATGGTAAGGTGTTATTATGAAGTATGGAGTATAATTTATTTTAAATCGTATAAAAAGCGGATAAAAATGGATAAATAATATATAATATTTATAATAAAATGACATAATTTCCGATAATATTTTTTGATAATTACTTCATTATGTTCGATTCAATTGTACTAATGTACGTATAGCATGGAATTCCACACAAATCATCGATCCATCAAGACATTTGACACATAAATTATCAGTAGTTGTTGCATTGTCACCAGTAATGAAACAAGATCACAACGCTATGCAAACAATGAATTACGTCCGTTATTACACAAACAAAATTAGCGAAATTGATGTTCTTCTATCCATCCGAAATGTCGTCGTTTCATAAACAGGACTTCTCTTAAAGCATACAAGAGACAAGCAGTGAGAAGAACAGAGAAAACGTGAAAGATCTGTTTCGTAACGAAAACAGAAAAAATACAATCAAGTCAGACGTTAAAATCCCACGAAATGGACGTAGAAAACAAAAAGTACATTTTTGCCATTACAACCGCAGCAATGATGACAACCAAAGCAGTTCCCTCAGTTCCTTCATCATCCGCAAACGCTCCCCCAATAACAATTCTGCAACTATACAAAATTATTTTTGACTTCATGCGATACTTTGGAAGCACTATGTACGAGGTTGCTTTTGAAGACCAACCTAAAAAGTCACTCTTTTTTTCATCCTACCCATCCAAAGTATACTTTCCAGTGTCTTCCAACCCACTAACCATTTTCAAGTACTACGCAAGCAAAGTTCTTTCAGTGGCTTATCTAATATTCTTTGTCTGTCGGTTTATGAGTATTGTGAGCTGTAAGAACTGCACGCACTGTAACGACAAAAATGTGCTGCTACTGGGTCTAAGCGCATATATCTGGATTCATTTGATGGTACTTGGAATATTCGCTTGGGCGCATTGGAAGAGGCACGCAATATCGAGATTCTTTGAAAATCTCAACGAGATTGACATGATCATCTATGAGGACGGTAATGCCCTTATGCATACAAATAAACAAGTTTATTTAAATATTTTAGTAATCCTTTGAAATAACATTCTTCTGCATATTTTCTACAGATTTAACTAGCCGGGACGAGTATATTCGCAGACACAAGAAAGTATTCAATCGTGTCATAATTTACTTTCCAATGACAACTGCCATCACCATTTTACTAATTGGATTGAATCACGCAAAGCATCCCTACTTTCAAGCCCACCTAACCTCCTTGTTTCTTCAAAATGGGGAGTCATTCTTTGAAACTCCAGAGACCTCCATTGTCACGGTTCTGTCATTCTCGTTGGAATTTCTTCTTTGTCTCTATAGCTACCTGGCGCTCTACAAATTCCTCTTCTGTTCCATTATCGTAGCACTTTCGTTCAAGTGGTTGCTAGAATATCTGGCCAATGGCAGCGCTTATGAACCCATATACAGTAGATCATTTTCACCAAACTTCAAATTCATTCAAGGTCAAGTGAGGAAATACGAGCGCATTCGATCCATGATGGTGGAATACAACGATATATTCAGCGGATTACTTTTGTTTTGCAAGGCCCTGATTCTTATACAGATCGTAATTATGAGCTACATTCCCATGAAGAAAATGAGCGTGCTGCCATGGACAAGCCTCATGATATTTGTATCCCTGACTATTCATCATAGTATTCAGATAGTCAGGTTGCTTAATTCAATGGGAGGCGTCTGGCAGGCAAGCCGAAGATTTTGTGACGAGTGGACCAGGCGAATAGTCAGTAAGGATGTTATGGTGGCAGATGGTGGAGGCTCTGGAATGGACTCTATGGAAAATCTGTACTGGATTCGGAGTTTGTTGGCCGGGTGTAAACCGTTTGGATTTGAGTGTGGAAATTGTTACATTGTCAGGACAAATACCGTGCTTACTTTCTTCTCAATTGTGACAAGCTACCTTATCGTTATGCTCCAATTGCAAATTTAAATTTAAAACTAACAGATATTTAAGATTCGCAAAAACACGTGGAAGTCGAAATATGCCCATTTAAGCCTAATTGATGCACATGTATGTATATCGTTTAATTTGAATGTGAGATATGTAGTTATTGAGATATGAGATAAATAAAGTATTCTGCAGTGCGTCATAAGATCATAGGTATATCCTCAATTCTGCTGTTTACTACGAGCAAACATAATTAGCTAGTATTACGATGACCTTCATGACATTCCTGTTTCATTGTCGGCTACAACCATTCCTGCTACTAAAGTTGTTGAAGGCTGGTGGGTAACTTCTAAATTGCGTTATAATAATTTATGTGGGAAAATGTGGCATGATAATGGAATTCCGTACAACAAGCGAATATCTTCGACTAAAATATCAGAACCTTCCCCGATTCTGCAGATCTACAAATATCATATTAGCCTGGCCAGATTTCTTGGGTGCATCAATTTCAAAGCTATTTTAGTCGATCCAGTCGGTCGACCTGAAAAGTTTTATAAATCTTCGACCAGCGTTTTTAACTGGAAGCCCAAAATTCGTATCGTTCAGACAAAGCACCGCTTTACAATTTTTAAATATTATGCATCCAAGGTCCTGTATTTCGCTAATTTTGTTTTTGGCATTAACCGTTTTGTTACCTTGTACAATTGCGAAGCTGTCCATCGATGCCAGGACAAGAATGCTATGGTGTTGGCACTCAGCACGTATATGTGGACCTATTTGATGATCATTTCTGTTTTTGTTTGGACTCACGCGAAGAGATTCCAAATTTTCCGATTTCTGGAAAGATTAAACACCGTGGATGCTGTAATATTTGGCGCAGGTTAGATAAATGCGGAATCAATTTTTTAATCTATTAAATGTTCATAATCTTTATACTAACTTTAATGCTTAGATGTTGCAAATCGAAAAATATACTTGGACCGTCATAAACATCTTGACACACTTGCAAAATTTTCTCTTCCGATACTATCTGGAATTTCAATGCTGCTCCTAGGATTTAATCAGGCTAATCATCCTCATTTTGAGGGTCATCTAACCTCCATGTTTTTCCATGAGAACGAGTCATTCTTCTCAACACCAAAAACGGTTGTCGTAACAATTGTATCATTTTCACTGGAGTTTATCATCTGCTTCTATAGCTATCTTGGAATGTACCAGTTTCTATTCATGTCCACTATGGTTGCTTTGTCTATTAAGTGGTTGTTAGAGTATCTTATACATGGTGGAGAGTTTAACTCGAAAAATATACATTACAAATTGGTAGAGCGCAAGGTAAAGGATTACGAGCGACTTCGATGTCTAATGGTTGAGTATAATGGGATATTTAGGAGCCTTATCCTGCTCTTCAAAGCCTTAGTATTAATTCAACTGGTCATTATGAGCTACATTCCTTTGAGGAGAATACACGTATTCCCAATGACCAGTCTAATGATTTTTATCGCTCTGGCCAGTGCGCATTGCTTTCAGGTTGTTGGGCTTTTAACAGGAATGGGCGACGTTTGGAAGACGAGTCAGGAATTTTGTGATGAATGGCGCAGGAGAATTGCTAATAAAAGTCGAAATATGAAGAGCGACAAGAAATTTGGAATGGATTCAATTAGAAAGTTTTACTGGATGCGGAGTCTTTTGGAAGGCTGTAAGCCATTCGGGTTTAGTTGTGGAAATTGCTATACTGTCACGAAGAGCACTGTGCTTACCTTCTTTTCAATAGCTACAAGCTACCTCATTGTTTTGATGCAACTGAAAATTTAAATATGTATCTAGAAATTATCCCGAAATGATTTATATATTCACAATTTTAAGATATAGCTTAATTAATTAAATACTTTAGCGAATAAGATCGTGTAGCATTTTCACTAGGATAAATCTTCATTGTATTATCATTAGCGAGTTTTGCTCTATTAATTAGAGATAATACATTACTAGTTTCTTGTCTGCACATATAATTTTTGGCACTTTTACACAATATGTGATAATATTGGTGTGAAGGGCTTTTAGCTTACAAAGAGATGGCAGACAAGATTAGCTGCATTTGACAAATATTATATACTTGGCTAATTGTCAATGTCACCTTATTATAAGAGATAATTTGGAAATGGCAAGGTGATAAAGCTGACACGTATTCCATTTTACTCTTCTGCGTTTAAACCGAATAGCTGCTACCTCAATTTTCAAATAATAATTTGATCATGGCCCAGAGAACACCCACAAAGTTTCTGTTTGAAAGCGTATGCTTGCCGACATTCCTTGAAATTTACAAAGGATTATTTGACATTATGAGATATTTTGGCAGCACAAATTTCAAAGTCACCGACACGCAACCGCCGAAATTTGCCACACAGTGTAACATTCACACCACACTCCATCTTACGACGTCTTTAGACAAGTGTACAAATTATAAAAGTAATGGAATCAAGATATTTTATTTTGCGAATTCCATTTTCTACATTAGTCGTTTCTACAGTTTTGTGTACTGCAACGATGGGGTCTATTGTACAGACAAAGTATTTAGGATGTTGTCTCTAAGCTGCTATATTTGGATTTACGTGACCGTGATTGGTATTAGTACTTGGACACATCTAAAGCGATACCAAATTGTCGATTTCTTTGAAAAGCTAAACGAAATCGACATTATAGTGTTTGATGGAGGTTAGCCAATTTTAACCACAATTATCCAAATAAATACTATGCATGCTTTAACTATAAACTGTTCAACTTTTCCAGATACAAAGAGCAAGCAGCATTATCTGGAAAACCATAGGCGAGTCTGTAAACGTCTTCATTTCTTCTTTCCCGTTTGGGTAACTATCTCTCTTTTCCTTCTCGCCTTAAACCATGCCAACCATCCACATTTTGCAGGTCACTTAACATCTGTATTTCTAGCCGAGAATGAATCCTTTTTCTCTACTCCAACGACAACTTTGGTCACGATAGCATCTTTCTCTTTAGAGTTTATACTCTGTATATACTCATATTTTGTCATTACCCAATTTTTTGCTACCGCATGTATCCTAGCGTTGTCATTGAAGTGGTTGTTGGAGTATCTTACTAACGACGAATCAGGGTACTTACTTCACAAGGGGAAGAGTTCCATGGATACCAAACTGGTTGAAACAACGATGGAAAAATATGAATCCCTCAGATTACTGATGAGCGAATATAATAATATTCACAGTGGACTCCTTCTACTTGTTAAAACCATGATCCTGATTCAACTTGTCATTATGTCCTACATTCCACTACGAAGAATAAACATAATGCCTCTAACAAGCTTAATGATATTTATCGCTCTGGCTATAAGATATTTCATTCAGATGGTTGGATTATTTTTGTACATGGGAAATGTTTGGCTGGCAACTAAGGGATTTTGCGATGAGTGGGGTAGAAAGATAGCATCAGCAGTGGATGTAGTTAATACAATGGAGTCAGTTGAAAGAAAAATCGAAGCGGAACGCGTACGAAATTTGTTCATTGCTAGAAGCATGCTGGATGGTTGCAGACCCTTTGGATTTCGATGCGGTGGTTTCTACGTTATTAAGAAGAGGACACTTCTCACTTTCTTCTCAATTGTGACAAGCTACCTCATTGTCCTGATGGAGCTGCATTCTCCAAAGTACAATGAAAAATGGTAGCCAAAACTGTAAATGGTTTATCCCTGCATTTGCTATTCGTATGTACACTGCATAATATTATTTAATTCTTACGTTTATTGAGAAATATAGAAATGCACATTTACGCTGAACAAATTTCATACCGAAAATCGATGAGAAAGCTTGTATGGCATGTTGAATATTTTAAAGTTGAACCTATGTGCACTTATAACTGTATTTACACACTTCGTACAACTTTTTTCGGTGATTGTAGCAATTATTGAAAATAAATTAGTACCAATATTTTTGAAAATACTTTTAGATATCCGGAGCATTTCTCGTAACGAAATACTAGCGTTCCATATTTTTAACATTCTAAACCAGAATTTATATACTTCACGGACTTCTATGCCAAAGGACACTAATGACAATAGGAGTCCACTAGTCCAAAGCGTAAAAATTACCGGTATATTCCCCTCCATTGTGGGTGCTTTTAAGTTTTCAACCATCTCTTCAACCTTGTCCTCACTTGCGTCTTTCGGACCACTTAAATCATTTCTTTTAGTTTTCGCCATGTGTCCAGTTACAAATTTTTGCCACCAGTCCCAAATGCCAGACGCCTGTGCACCGTACAAACGGAGCAAAAATGATTGATGCGGTAACCAGCCCTCGAGATTAAACGCTACCCGTCTTTCAAACAGTACATCCTTTAGAACGTACACATTTTCTTTTCCCACAGCTTGCAAGTCAGATGCTATTTGGTGAGCGTTAAGTGACGTAGTGACTAGAGCTTCTTTATCACATTTAAACATATATTCCTTAGCAGCTACATCTTGGCTTTGTAAGAATGCAAAATATGGATTGCCGTACGTCCGCAAGAACGCCGCTAATTTCTCTACTTGCTGATTCGAAATTGGTATTAATTTTGAGTGTTTATATAGCTTGTTGTATATGGGCACGGCCTCGGATACATTTGCGAATCTCCATGCTTTCCTCCAGACATGTAGAATGGATTGGATGTTAAAGTAAAACGAAAATTCTTGCTGGTTTAGAGTAGCGTTGAAGAAAAAATCCAAGATTGTTGGGAAAAATAAACTTTTGTTTGCAAAATTAAATATGTGACTAGTAGATACATTTTCATTACATTGAGAATTAAAAGACGATACGCTTTTGTCTTCATATGGGCATACATTCGAGTGTGAATTCAAGACGCCCTTAACATAAATTTCAAATTTGTTGTCAATAAGTTGCTGCAAATGCTCGTATGGGATGGGAGTAAGCATGGAAATTAGATTGTAGACGTTTTCGTTTTTGTACGCGTTGCTGAGCACCAATATACCCAGAAGAGTGGGTGCAACAAACAACCGAACCGCGGGCATTTGTAGCGCAGAAGCTAGGAATGGATCGCCTTGCTCCATGAGTAGTTTAAATGGTGTGATGAAATGGACGAAAAGTTTCCACTTTTGAATTCGGCCGTGCAGAAAATTGCCGAAGAAAGTGCTTGTCACAAGCTGTAATGGCACGACAAGAAGCAAGACTAAGCACATGATCCAAACCCAAACGTCAAATATGGAAACAAGTTCAGAAAATCGAAGCCCCGTGGAAATGGGCTTGCCACAGCTAACTATACGAAACTTTTCCGTTTCTAGAGAGAAACTAATTGCATGATGATTCCAAATGTTCCCGTTGTAGTACGGAAAATAATATTCTGCTGTGAGATGCATGTTGTGTTTCTGGTACGAGTAATCTTCTGAGTAATTAAAATGAGAAAACTGCGTAACATTTCCTTCGATTGAACGCCACAAATGAGAGTTGCCGTAATATATCAAGTCATCTAAAGATTTGGTAGCGATAGCTTTGAAAAGTCTCTCCGATTCTTCAGGCCCCTCACATAAATCTTCGGGTGAGATTAATTCTTGCAGAAGCTTATATTCTTGGATGCTTTCCGAACGTGATCTGTGGATGTAGAATGTAATGCTTTTGTGCTTCGTTTCCTTTCCAAGTAATTGCTCTACTTTTGCGTTTACCAGAACCAGATTCAATTTATCAGTTTTGAAGAGTGCAAGGTCCAGTTCGTAACTTATTAGTTGAAATTTCTCTTCATTTGAGTACCGTACCACATGAACACTGTTGATTTTACCTTGAGACTCAAATTCTGTCGTCTTTAATAATGTTGCCGTTGCAAGTAAAGCGACACTGTTTGATATCCCCGGACGCATAAAAGATGGTTGCAACATTTGCATGACCCAGCGAAATATAATATTTCCATTTTGCATCCACAATTCTACTTGATGCTTTTCCAATAGAAGAATATGGTAAGGACTTCGTCGAAAAAGTGTTGGAAGAAGATGCATGCTCTGATATGATGTTTTGAATGGCTTCGTCCAAAACATCGGCATATGTCTGTAGACGTTAGATCTCCGGTGATATAAATAGTAATAAGGAATTTGGAGCTGGGGAAACAAGTCAACATGTGCTTCGCAAATCCATGGACGTAATTTCGGTATGTATTCATGAAACTCCACCGAATTCAACAGGGCTTGACTACAGTAGCCCATAAGATCGCCTAATTCAAGATATGGCGATGTAATGCAGTCAAACCATTTCTTTGAAGGTGACTCGACTGTATTTGGCGAAGCTGCCACTATGTGCATAAACGTGCGCAATTTATTATGTGTCGAGTTATATCTGTAATTTAAGAATTTTCGTGCAATTAAGAAGACATGACTTGTTAGTAAAATTGGGTGTTTAATTTTTTCTAGATTTATATGTTGATTCTGATGCGTTGATAGGTGGACGAGACAACTTTTAAAGGGGCGTAGAATGTCGTTCAAATTATCAACTTGTTCAATGTATTTTGGCGAATGCAGAAACAATGGACCGTCATTTGACCATGCAAGTGCATACCAACTGAAGTTTCCCGATATTCGGATACTCTCAAAACATGCTTCTAAAAATTTATCAGGGCCATTGGTTTCAATGCAACTTTTTAACGGCAAAACTCTTTCAGAAAGTGACAAAATGACTGGTAAATTGCTAAAATTTATAAAAATAAATATGGATTCCATAGAGTAGGAATACATGGTGCAACATATGAAAGATATATGTCAAGACTAAACTCGAAGAAACACCAGACTATTAAAAACTGTGGTTTTAATGAAACGGAACATGCTTATTGTTAATTCAATGCACATATGCCGGTGATGTGTTGGTTATTATGTTCAATAGTTTACTGTAATTGAGATGTGATGGAACAATTTCACTTCACAGGCTGCTTACAATTAATATACAAGCTATGCTCGAACACGTAAGTGATTTTACAATTGTAATTTTGCCGTCATTAGCTTGAATAGGTGTATACCATAATATGCGGCTGCCTGATAAAGATAATGAGATATTTCGATGGAAATGGGAGTTACGATATCGCTTAACTATAAGAAACCATTCGAATGTTAGACAAAAGATGTACATATGTACGTATATACTGCACACTCTACAAACTTCAGCACACGATAGCAATATTAATATTGTTGGTATTGATTTATTTTCTGGTTAGTTGCGGTAATATGATGTGTGGAAATAGTTAATTGATACCGTAATTGGGATTTGAAAAATTGTGCAATCATACAAACGTCCTATTTGCTTCTATTAATTATAATTTCGCTTTCTCTTTCTGTAGTTAATACATTGAAATAAAATCAACTTTAACTTGATTACTACATGTGTACGAACAAAGCCATTTAAAAACATGTGATTAATATTATTGCAATGTTTGTAAAGTTCTTGCTTTTGAATATATTTACCCCAAAATAAATGTTTGGATTTTGTTTTCACTAATATTACTTTATGGCTTTCGTTTTTACGGAACGTGACATTTCCCCAACATTTTATGACGAATTGACGCAGAAGATTCTAATATATATTCCTTGACAATTCCACTTGTCTCAAACGCAATAGTTCACACTGCCACGGAAACGAGACCCCTTGAGAACGTAAGTTATCCTACAAGACGCGCTTTCCAAGGAAATGATTTCTACCTCATACGTCTTGTACATGCCATCCTGATCAAGCCACCAATATAAATATTCCCATAAACCTTTCCAGTAATTCCAACTCCATTTAATCCAAACTAATTCCATCTTATTTCCGTAGCGTTTCGGGATTCCACGACAAGTTGACTTAGCAATTACTAACTCATTGCAGTTGCCTAAATATTGTCACAAAATTCAATTTCGCATAAATATGGTCGCAATATTCAATGTCGCATAAATACGGTCGCAAAATTATATTCCGCAAAATTATACTCGTCTTGCGGTAGCTAGCAACTCGTCTTGCGGTAGCTAGCAACTCGTCTTGCGGTAGCTAGCAACTTGTCTTGCGGTAGCTAGCAACTTGTCTTGCGGTAGCTAGCAACTCGTCTTGCGGTAGCTAGCAACTTGTCTTGCGGTAGCTAGCAACTTGTCTTGCGGTAGCTAGCAACTCGTCTTGCGGTAGCTAGCAACTCGTCTTGCGGTAGCTAGCAACTCGTCTTGCGGTAGCTAGCAACTTGTCTTGCGGTAGCTAGCAACTTGTCTTGCGGTAGCTAGCAACTCGTCTTGCGGTAGCTAGCAACTCGTCTTGCGGTAGCTAGCAACTCGTCTTGCGGTAGCTAGCAACTCGTCTTGCGGTAGCTAGCAACTCGTCTTGCGGTAGCTAGCAACTCGTCTTGCGGTAGCTAGCAACTCGTCTTGTGGTAGCTAGCAACTCGTCTTGCGGTAGCTAGCAACTCGTCTTGCGGTAGCTAGCAACTCGTCTTGCGGTAGCTAGCAACTCGTCTTGCGGTAGCTAGCAACTCGTCTTGCGGTAGCTAGCAACTCGTCTTGCGGTAGCTAGCAACTCGTCTTGCGGTAGCTAGCAACTCGTCTTGCGGTAGCTAGCAACTCGTCTTGCGGTAGCTAGCAACTCGTCTTGCGGTAGCTAGCAACTCGTCTTGCGGTAGCTAGCAACTCGTCTTGCGGTAGCTAGCAACTCGTCTTGCGGTAGCTAGCAACTCGTCTTGCGGTAGCTAGCAACTCGTCTTGCGGTAGCTAGCAACTCGTCTTGCGGTAGCTAGCAACTCGTCTTGCGGTAGCTAGCAACTCGTCTTGCGGTAGCTAGCAACTCGTCTTGCGGTAGCTAGCAACTCGTCTTGCGGTAGCTAGCAACTCGTCTTGCGGTAGCTAGCAACTCGTCTTGCGGTAGCTAGCAACTCGTCTTGCGGTAGCTAGCAACTCGTCTTGCGGTAGCTAGCAACTCGTCTTGCGGTAGCTAGCAACTCGTCTTGCGGTAGCTAGCAACTCGTCTTGCGGTAGCTAGCAACTCGTCTTGCGGTAGCTAGCAACTCGTCTTGCGGTAGCTAGCAACTCGTCTTGCGGTAGCTAGCAACTCGTCTTGCGGTAGCTAGCAACTCGTCTTGCGGTAGCTAGCAACTCGTCTTGCGGTAGCTAGCAACTCGTCTTGCGGTAGCTAGCAACTCGTCTTGCGGTAGCTAGCAACTCGTCTTGCGGTAGCTAGCAACTCGTCTTGCGGTAGCTAGCAACTCGTCTTGCGGTAGCTAGCAACTCGTCTTGCGGTAGCTAGCAACTCGTCTTGCGGTAGCTAGCAACTCGTCTTGCGGTAGCTAGCAACTCGTCTTGCAGTAGCTAGCAATGGTAGATAACAATGACAATTGTTTTAACTCTATTGACTGATTTGCTAATCATAATCTTTTGACAGCTTATGATGGTAGCTAATGACTTATATAATAACGTAAACTTCTACATCAATGAAATGCATAATATATTTTGTTACGTAGGTATATAAACAATCGTGGTGAATGTTCATTAACACTTTAGGCAATATTATACAATGACATCACATTCTGTGACTACATTACAAGTTGCTACTTGTTTTTATTTTGCACATTCAGCAAATTTATAAAGTAGCAGAAGCTTTAATGCATTATATATTACGATTCAACGTTCACTTTTAATTTGATGCAGGTTAAACTTAAGTAAGCTTAGTATTACATAGCATTCCAAGTTGTGCGCAATTAAAAATTAGAAATGAAATGATTTTGCTTTTATGGTGAATTTAGAGATATAATTTGCTTACAGTAACACATTTCATTCATATCCCGACTCTCATTCCAAGATTTGATTACATCCATCATCTTTGCTTTCAACTTCTTCACGAATTTATTAGGTAGTCTTTGGCCGAATTTTTCAGGGAGGCGTTTCCAGTCCAGCAGCATATAATCCCCGCAAGTACATGAATGCGTCTTAAGCTTTTCTGCATTTTCCCGTAAAATTAAGTCCATCAGTAGGTCCATTTTTTTCTCTCCGAAACCGTACGTGTTACCAATTTGCCGGATATTATCACAAATGGGAAAAATTCAAAAGGGGAAAATTCAAAAGGTGAAAACTGAAAAAGGGAAAATTCAAAAGGGGAAAATTCAAAAGGGGAAAATTCAAAAGGGGAAAACTGAAAAAGGGAAAATTGAAAAAGGGAAAATTGAAAAAGGGAAAATTCAAAAGGGGAAAATTGAAAAAGGGAAAATTCAAAAGGGGAAAATTCAAAAAGGGAAAACTGAAAAAGGGAAAATTCAAAAGGGGAAAATTGAAAAAGGGAAAATTCAAAAGGGGAAAATTCAAAAGGAGAAAATTGAAAAAGGGAAAATTCAAAAGGAGAAAATTGAAAAAGGGAAAATTCAAAAGGGGAAAATTGAAAAAGGGAAAATTCAAAAGGGGAAAATTGAAAAGGAGAAATTCAAAAGGGGAAAGTTGAAAAAGTAAAAATTCAAAAGGGGAAAATTGAAAAAGGGAAAATTCAAAAGAGGAAAATTGAAAAAGGGAAAATTCAAAAGGGGAAAATTGAAAAAGGGAAAATTCAAAAGGGGAAAATTCAAAAAGGGAAAATTCAAGAGAGGAAAATTCAAAAGAGAAAAATTCAAAAGGGGAAAATTCAAAAGGTGAAAATTGAGAAAGGGAAAATTCAAAAGGGGAAAATTCAAAAGGGGAAAATTCAAAAGGGGAAAATTCAAAAGGGGAAAATACAAAAGGTGAAAATTGAAAAAGGGAAAATTCAAAAGGGGAAAATTGAAAAGGAGAAAATTCAAAAGGGGAAATTCAAGAGGGGAAAATTGAAAAAGAGAAAATTCAAAACGGGAAAATTCAAAAGGTGAAAATTGAAAAGGGGAAAATTCAAAAGAGGAAAATTCAAAAGGTGAAAATTGAAAAATGGAAAATTCTCGGGAAAAGCTAGCAACTCGTCTTGCGGTAGCTAGCGGTAGGGGATTTAAAAATGGGAAAATTCAGAAGGGAAAAATTCTAATCGGGAAAATAAAAAGGGGGAAATAAAAAATGGGACAGGAATTTATTTATAACTGACGCCCCCGAGCGAACAGGTATTTTCTTCTTTAATGATTCATATTAAGTACCCAATGCTACATTTGAAGTTCTCGCATAAATTACGCTTAACGTTTCAAGCATCCTTGCATAAACGTCAGACTACTATAGTAATGAAATTTAGTATCTCATATCTTCTTAGGTAGCGATATATCGTAGACAACCATGAAATTATGTTGTCGTACTTCCACTAATTACCTAATTGTGAATCAAGAAAATGACTGTTAATTCACTGAATTTTTAAAACATTGCTGTATCAAAGTATATGCATTAGGATTTTGGAACATTTGATATTCCTAAAGTTTCATATAAATGATCATATCAATAATAATTGTCATTCTCTCTGTGAAAGAATTGTACAAAACTGACATGAATTTTATTACAATTAGAAAATACAGTTAAACTGATTACAGAATCATAGTTTTTAAATATCCATGCATTACATAAGTTGATAGAAAGTACATAGAAGTCCCTCAGGGGATACAAAATCTTGACTAGTTATTAGGTGTTTTTAAGAAACTTAACCTTGCATAAGTGAATGCAAACCTCACCTTTAATAATGATTTGTAAATATTTTTGGCCGATTTAAACAATGTGGAAATCGCGATACTGGACACGCCTAGTATAATGTAAAGCATATTGTATTCCAGCACTTTGCCTAGTTCTGCCTTAACACGTTCATAGCATGACTTACTCTCCTCGCATTTCTATACTAAACGCACAAATACCTACCGCCATTCCATTTATCCATAACGTAAAAATTACTGGAATATTTCCCTCTAGCGTTGAAGGTTTCACGTCATTTTCGTTCAATATTCCTTCTCCAGTTTCATATTTAGTAGAATGCATTAGTGAGTTACTGTTACTAGTTTAAAGTATTAAAAAGCAAAATGTTCACATTACTTATACAAATTGTGGCATTTTTATATGTGCAATAGTGTATGCTAGAACAACTTTGAATGATTTGAAGTAATAATTATAGATGGCAATGATATATGGAAAATATGAATAGAGTAAACACAGAAATGATTTCACGACTTCTCCTTTGTGAAATTCACTGTCGCTTGAGAAATCTCTTTACTGCATAGAAAAATGAATCAATCATATTAGTTCAATGACACAGCCAATACTTTCCAACTTTTCTCTTCATATATGACATGAGTTCTCGCTTTGTGGTCACTATTCGTAACTTACGAACAATACGGGAGAGGATACCGGGTTTAATATTACTCTTTATTATATGGATGGGCACGATGGCTGGAGAATCTACTGGTCATGAAATACATACACCAGAGGTCAAAGGAAGGTTAATTGATGAATCAATAATTATATATCATCACGATATAATTGACTTCAGATTAGAAGTACGTATGAAACATCATCGAAGTTGTTTTGTTTGAACAGTTATTTACTGCATATGTATAACCGTTGTTGATCATGCAACAACATACCAAACGAAATGCATATAATTCAGTAGTTTTACATTATTGGCCAAATATCCTTATCACACATAAATTGAGGAAAATATTGCAAAAATAAATATAAAAGTGGGCATTATCAACCTGATAACGATAAACCATTACCGGAACATAAAATCAATGTTGGTGTGAAGCCTTATCATTGTAATCAAGCCAATGCACTTTTTAATTGTATTCCACCATTTCGAATTTTCAGTACACTACGAAGCAATTTGAACAGCGTAAATACGCGAGCAAAAGGATATTCCTTTCTTAAAGTCCTTTGTATAACTGCAACACGTAACTAACAATGGAGTACGAGCAGAAAGAGATAATTCGGCAAAATTTGCCGCTACTAATCGAGAGTATTGCATGCTCAACAGAGCTTCTAGCATATCTAGAACAGCAAAGTATACTTGGCCAATCCGATATTGAACAAATCAGCACTACGGTGAATGAAATTAGAAATTACGGTTAATGAAATAACATATTTCATTTGTGTCATTTGAGCAAGGGAAATATTATTGCCATATCCTTCATTTTCAACAGAATTGTCCATCATCCAAATCTAAATTACTGCTTGACATCACTCGAACTAGAACGGGAGGTTTCCATGCTCTATGTGAAGCTTTGAAATATACCAAGCAATCGGGTGCACTATCGGTGTTACAAAAAACCCAATATCCAAGTGGCGCATTATCCATCTGGGTTGCTAAACGTGCATTTGTTACAATACTAGCAATATTTGCTGGACTGTATCTGAATACAATTGGTTCCTATTCCAATCAACTAATATCCAATTCAAATTTGCCACCTATGCCAGTTCATTATATTACACGCTCGCTGATTTCAAAAAGAAAGCTGGATAAGAAAATATTCTTGACTAATCCTACAAATGATATATTTATCTTTGAAAACATTGAGGGATATGAACTTTCTGTGTACCTCCAAGATAGTGTGGAATGGACAACCTCATCAGAAATGCTCCGGACTAATGACACATTTGCTCAATACGTCATCCTCCAATATCGAAACGACTTTCTTCGCATTTCTCACCTTAAGCCTTTTCAATCAGTGCATATGATTACTTATCAGGATAGCAACTTCTTCTGGAAGCAATCAATTGGGAATAATATGTCAGCGATACGGGACTCATTAGTTCCTGCATATGATCAGGAATCAATCATGGAAGAGGATCTCGTCTACAATGGAAAAACCATTATCATTTCCGATAGTCCAGGAATGGGCAAAACATCTTTACTTGCAAGCATAGGCAATATGTTGGCTACCGACAATCATGACGTATTGTATTTGGGAGCACCTGAACTTTCCCTAATGGCCCGCAGCCAAAAAGACAGAGTTGAAGACGCAGAAACGGCAGTAGATAATATCCTTCAAGCTAAAAGTGCGCTTGAAAACCAAGCGCAAAATCTAAAATGTACATATGTAGAAAACACAGACCGACTATATCTTTTATTTGATGGGTACGATGAAATTGCAGATAGTCATAGAGACGCTATCGACACTCAACTGCGTCTTTTAAGTAATTGCTCCAATGTAGTGCTTATTATTACCACTCGGCCACATTTATTAATACACTTGGAGAATTTATTCCAAACCATTGGATATCACATTGAGCCATTTTCAAAAAACAATCAACTGGACTACCTGTACTCATACTGGTCAAATGGAGCGATGGGTCACAACAAAACCGTTGACGTATTAAGGCTAAAGTTTTTTGTGAAAAGCCAGTTACAAACCATACAGAACTTTCAATCCTTCAACAACTTTTCCAATATACATCTAAGCGGTATTCCTCTTCACTGCTCTTTGCTAGCTGAAGTGTTGCAGGATCAAGCCATTGAGTACTCAGATCCTCATAACGCAATAATGAACGACACATTACTAGCGCCTGAATTTTCCTCCATTACATCTTTATTTGAAGCCGTAGTTGAGAGAAAATTCCAAATATATCAACTAAAATTTTCTCAAAATTTGAGAGTATCAGAAAAAAATTCTCTCAAACAAGCCCATTACTATTACGCAATGAAAATAATTTATCCTAATCACCCCATTTCTGTAATTGACGCTAACAGGTCTAAAGCACATTCAAGTAGGCTATTAGCAATTGGAATCATAGAATCCAAAGACGGCAACGAGCTAAAATTCATTCACAGATCATTTGCGGAATTCTTCATCTCGTGGGGAACTATTAGGGAACTTAAGACGTCAAAAAATCAGCAAACCAAGCAACAGATTCTACGTTTCGTATTTGGGACGTTGTTAACAACACATTTTAGATATGACGAAATGGTGTCCAATGAAATACCCGATTTTTCTAACATTCTATCTGCAAACTTTTTAAACACACTTGTGTCAAAAATTACCATTTCACAAAAATACGAAAATTCACTTTTTAATACGTTGTGCCTGCAAACAAATGTTCTACCAGAGGGATTTGAGCCACTTTCACCTAACGTTACACACAAGTCTACTGTATTTGTTACTGGCGCTGCAGCAGTTAATGACTTTGTAAATATTGCGGAACTATTACTGTCAGTTCAATGTATTAAAAACAAATTCATGGAAACGAAGTACAATTTAGGACTCTTTCAACTGGCAGTGTTAAAGGCTAACACACGTTTTCTTTCTGTTATCGTCAGATCTTTTCCAGATAAAGAAATTGAGGAAAATATTCATAAGGTAGTAATGAAACACAGAGAAATAGGAAACGTAACCCTACTTGACGAAGCGGCTAGGCGGGGAAACTTTGCAATCTTTGAGTTTCTGTACAGGCGAATGAATTTTAAGAAACAATTTTTCGCAAAACTGGGTACACCGTCACAACAGCCTAATCTGGTTCTGCATAGTTGTGTTGGACATTCATTGAAGAACGATTTAAGTGAAAAACTTCAAATTGTTCGTTTCCTGCTAAAACTTCATGCTGACTTATTGGAGACGACAGGAAGTAATGGACTTGTTCCTCAGGTTCTAGAAAACATTCATCCCAGTTTACTAATTGAAATAGTAAACCACAACGGATTCGACTATTCCCTTGTAGATGCAGATGGCAACACGTTTCTTCACAAGAGTGCGGAATATCTCAATCCTCAGCAGTTTGATTTGCTCATTAAAAACATTCCGGAACCTATCCTTATAAACACCCTCTCAATCACAAATATATTTGGGGAAACTCCACTGCACAAGGTAATTGGCAGTTTGCATGGGGACCCAATGAACTCAACATTATCTCAAATGATAAAACACGGTGGGAACATAAACAGATTGGACAAATTTAACATGTCAGTTATTCTGACCGGAATACTGTATCAGAGAAGCGTGTCGTGTCTGGATTTTCTCATCGAAAATGGAGCGGATTGGAAAATGATTATGAATGAAAATGGTAGCATTATTGGTAGTGCTCTTCATTTTTCGGCTGCATGGAATCCCAATATAGAAGTTTCGCGATATTTCTTATCTCGAGACACTCATCAAGTACATTTAATGGATTACGCCGGTAGGACGCCACTATTTTATGCATTTCTGAATTATGAGTATTTTAACCCGTATAAGATTAATAAACATAATTGCGTGGACGTTCCCATTTCAACACTTGAAAGATACCAAGAGCGGTTACCTTATGACATTCGTAAAAGAATGTATTTGACGGTTACCGATCATTTCAAAACTTCAATACAAGATCAAGGTATACACCGAGTAAATACACTGGCCAGCCAGCATAATACAGTTTTAAACGTCTGATTAAATCATTTTATTTTATTTCGCAGTCGTGAAGTTGCTACTTGAAAATGGGGCTGACGCAAATGTGCGAGACCATGATGGAAACACGGCTTTGGAATTTGCTGTCAAAAACGGATATCCTGACAATCTGGAGTCAATTTATGTTTTTGCTCTATATTCAACTGTGCGATTTAGCAGGCCAATATTTGAGCGTATGGAATATGTATTGACATTGGAAACCCGTGACAAACCAAACGAGGAAAGTAAGCAAACATGGAAACAGGCTGCAGAACGAATAAGTTCTGCCAGAAAAATACGACACTACTACACCAAGATAAATCTAACTGTTACTACGGTTATTCTTATGGTTATCTCATTAACTATGATTATCCCGACATATTCACCGATTCAATTTCCTTTCTGTGTAAGTGTGGGGATTATTGTTTATTCCGTTTATAGTTTTTACTTATTAATAGCACTGTGGGTTCCCGAGTTTCGGAGATAATAAACAGGTATTTTTATTAAAACGATCTTACTACGTATTTTTAATTTTGCCATGGTCATAAGCAAATATGTAGAAAATACGTGAAACAATAATATGTGTGGATGTATTGTAAAATCAAAAATGAAAACAGCCATCCCCAGGTGTACCGGAAATTATACAGTATGACAACGGAGAACGTAATTAAATTAAGTATTATTACCTTCATATTTGCTAAAAGGAGATACTTTAGCACTTTAATTCATATGCGGCAATTACTTAATTTGTGCTCATTGTATTTTTTGCTAGACTTGAATAGTATTAATAGTGCGAATTAGTGTAGCAAATCGACGTCCTAATTGGTTTGTAATTTGCTAATATTATTTGCAAATAATTGATCGCACCATCTCTGCAACCTTCCCAAAACTATCTTAATTGTACTTAGTTAGCACAGAAGTCTAAATATTAATGACAAGCATAGACATCCATATAGAGAGAGAAATTAAGATGCATAAAATCATTGTGCATTGCACATTACATTACATTTCGCCTTATTGTTCACAAATACTTAGAACGTGAAACTACCACTTTCACCAATTTCCAAATAAGCCATAGAACTTATATATTTTATTGGTCATAACTAAACTGAATTCAAAATGACGGAATCTCCGGGCGGGCAGAATATCCATGCATTGTCATTTCTTAAAATTTACCAAGGTTCTATTGATTTGTTGACGTTATTCGGCAGCATTTATTTCAAAGTTGTGGAGAAGTTTAGATCAGCAAACCAGCTTTCACCATTTGCCAAAGAACCGTTCCAAGACAAGAATTATTTTACAGAACAGTCCATCGTCGTCCTCACATTATGCAAAAGCCGATTGACCATTTTTAAATACTACTTTACCAAACTCCTCTTCCTCGTTTATGCACTTTTCTACCTTGGCCGCTTCTTTTATTTGTTTAGCTGCAACGAGAGGAAATGCATTCAGGATAAAGTTGTGATGTTGCTGGCCTTTTGTTCGTACATTTTCATACACATAAACGTTATCGGGATTTACGCATGGACGCACCTGAAACGACACGCCATTTCCCAATTTTTCGGAGATTTGAACGCTATCGACTGGGAAATTTTCGGTGGAGGTTTGTAATGCATCTGACATCCAAAATTTACTTTTTATAACAAAATGACATAACTGCAAAACATTTATTTCTGCAGAAACTGAAGATCATCAGCATTATTTGCAACGTCAGAAGCGAATGAGTGGAATCGTCAAAATCTACTTTAATTTTATAATCTGCTTCTCCACCGTTTTCATCGCATTCAATCATATGGACCATCCGAGGTTTCAGGCACACATTTCATCCTTATTTCTTGCCGATGAAGAATCCTTTTTGTCTTCACCAAAAGCCACCTTACTCGCAATGCTTTCCTTCGCAATGGAGTTTCTCCTCTGCCTATATGCATACTTGGCCATGTTCCAGTTTCTATCATCCTCCTGCGTCGTAGCATTTACATTTAAGTGGCTCTTGGAATACTTAACTCTTCCTTACTGTCCTACCATCACAGATAAAACAGGCATGTCGGAGCATTTTACTCTGGTGCAGACCAAAATAAGGAAATATGACCAAGTTCGCTTATTGATGGGCGACTTTAACCAAATTTTCGGTGGACTTGTTTTACTTAGCAAGGCCATAATGGTTGCACAGGTAGTCATTTCCAGCTATATTCCTCTTAAAAAGATGTATGATTTTCCAGTGACAAGCATAATGCTATTTCTTGCTCTCACCGTCCATCATTCCATACATGCCATTGTGATGCTCTCTACAATGGGCAATGTTTGGAAAGCCAGTAAGACTTTTTGCGAGGAGTGGGGAAGGAGGATAGTTTGCAAGGACCCTGGAGCGAATATGTTGAAACAGGTTCAGTGGCTGAGGTGCTTGTTGGATGGCTGCAAGCCTTTTGGGTTTGAATGTGGAAGTTGCTATACCGTTAAGAAGGGCACAGTTCTCACCTTCTTCTCAATTGTGACCAGTTATCTAATTGTTGCGATGCAGTTGTAATTGGAGAAAGGATGATAATAGTATCAAATACATGTAGTAATAAATGTAGAAGCATAACTAATGTTGCATTGGATCCCAATAATTTGCTGAATTTATTTCCTGATACCCAGTATATTATATTTCTTGATAATAAAAGGATTATAAATATGATTCACTACTTTGCTTATATTTTGATAACATTTTTCTTAACTGCTTGCAAATCAAGATTCCAATAAATATGTTATGTAGCAGCAGCTCGGTGCAACAACCAAAACTATAAGACACCAATTTTTGCAGTACCATTTCATATATACATACCAAGTAATGAATACAAAACCATTCAGCTATAATTAGGCAGGCTAATATCTGCGTAAAGCACGCAGATCCCAGTGCTGATTTCAACTGTAGTGGCTTTGGTGGGCGAAAGCTTGCCCGAAATGGAATCCAAGTTGTGTTATCTTGTTGGTACTGTAAATGCAAAATGATTCTCTGTATTCTTGAAATGATTCCCATTTCGTCTAGCCGATTAAAATTCCCATGAAGTTGTGCTGATGCTTTCCCCACGTCATGTAACCAAATCTCATATTTGAGTACACATATTCGGGCAACGGAATTGACCCATATACATACTTGTCGTCAATGACAACGTTGTCAACGAGATTAAGAACGTGTGATAGATATGGGTTAGTACTAAATAGAGGTGTTCCGCTATTCCGTATTCCCATGTTCCGCTGACTGACAAGTTTTTTGTGAAGCTGTGAAATGGTTTCATTTCCGATATCACACGTTTCAAGAGAAAGCAAGTCATAAAAGCTAGCCGCATCAAATGCTTTCGCAAACGCATTTTGAATTTTTGTCGATATGACAGCCATGATAAATTTTAAAAAGTCTGGGGACAAGGGAAACTTGTAGTTCAGTCGACCTAGTTCTTTTAATGTCGTAGGTGTTCGAAGAGAGAGGTGTTCTGTGGAAAACTCTGCAGAGTACATGGCTGATAGAAATAGACTGCCCACCATATACCAAAAAATCACTACTCTCAAGTGCTTTCTTTTCAACTGCTTTCCTACTAATAGCCAAAGTAAGTTCAGCGCTTTTAAAGTACTTTTATATACAAATCCAATTGCGCTCAAAGCAAACAGTAGCATCATCCAAATTCTCGGCTTAAATACCAATAGCTGTTTGTCCCATCGCTTTCTTTCGTCAGCAATGTCACCACCGCAGTACATGATTACAAGTTTAGACGCAATCAAAAGGCTCAATCTGGAACGGTATACAAGCTGATAATTTGGTATTTCGTACTGAACAAAGTGCACCAAATAAACGGAAAGATAATTTGTTTCGCCACGTTCCGCCACATCTGAACTGGCAACGGAAAATATTCAAGTGACTAGCAGAAATCATCATCCCAATGATATGTCCAAACCTACAATTTGGTGCATTTGAATAAAATACGTCTCGAAATTTTGATATGCAGGCTTTTGTGTTAAAATTGGAAAAAAGTGACTGATTACTATTAGAATCATGCCAAATTGCTGAAATTTTTCTTTTCGGTGCACTTCCACAAGTTTCTTGGATTGATGTGACATTGATTGTAGGTGTGCTTATAGTTACTTTTGTTCCAAAACAAAAAGCCAAAAGCGTTCCAGTTTCCACAGAATACTGGATAAATGGGATATTGATATCTTCGTAATCACTTGACAGTTCAGAAATGTGAGAAAACTTTTGTTCAAATTTGATAACAATCGCGTATTCAGAATGTTGGTGTCCTGACCTTTGGATCCCAGTCAGCGTTCCATTTAGCGTGACCGTGTCAAGCAAAAGAATTACATAAGCGGAAGGATTCAATCGATTTGTAAATCGTAAGTAGCCGTTTCCCTGTGTGGAAATCACGTTCTCTACCGACTCAAATTCAAATCCAAATGATAAATTTGGCAGGTCGTGAATTGTCAACGGGCTTGTAAATTCTGTAAGTTGTAACCACTGTGGACTTTGAAAATTTGGTTGGTTTTTCTCAGGTATTTCTCTGATGAAGTGTGTGATGCAAGGATCGTCAACCAAAATGGGAAATAAGTGGTGAGATTCAATTCCTTTTAACAAGATGGTAATAAAGGAAAAGTACATGAGTCGCCCCATTTTGTTACCACAAAGCATACAGCAGAAATTATGGAAATATTCCTTATAATAATTTGGAAAATCAATATTGACAAGACAGATGAGGATTGGATATGAAAATAGTCATGATAAAATGAATTCTGAAATATTTAGTAAACTTTAACTGGTATGTACAAGTGGAAAATTTCAGAAGGAAAATTAGTGGCGTAATGCAAGGCATTAGAACGTTTCAACTATGTCATTTTACCATACTTCAAGTATGTAATTGAAGTAAATGCCAGAGAGAGGGTCTTAGAATAATTTTACAGCTTGTTTTCATGTGTCAGTGCTACTTGTAACATGACACAAGCTATATCCCGGAACGGTGAGAACAAATAGCTATTATTATCACTCCTTGTATCCCAAAATGCAAAACTAAAATGATATATTACGTAACGAGAACAGGACAATCATATATCTGGGCACCACCTCAAAACTGTTACACTTTCAAAATTTGACTCAAATTTACACTAACTGAAACAAATTTACAACTAGTAGTGATACCTAAATGGTTTCATGACAAGAGCTATAGGTAAAGTGGATTGACAGTGGAATCGAAGTTCCAAATGCGGAAACCATCCTTGCATATATGTAGGTAGTCATTTGTAGCAACGTACTTTTTAGGTTTACTGTATAGAAACTGAAAGGCGAATTTTGTAGAGAAACTAAAGTGAAATAATCCTCGGGTCATTGGAAAGTGAATGTAAAATAACGGGATGATGAACACTATCGCTGTACCTGACGCCACAGCGATCTGATGACTGCACCGGAGTAATATGAGAAAAGTTAGGTATGTGTGAATGAAAGAAAGTCAAATGTTTTGTGTTTTCTTCAAAGTCAATTCGGACAAGTACTTTTGTGTAGTATAAATAGCAACAAATTTACATTGTAGTATATATACACCCTTGATTGTAGTCTATAAATAGCCAGAGAACTCATGATCCCAACAACCTTGCATGATAAAAAATAATAATAATTTATTAATTTATGGAGCTATTACTGACTTGATTTGTTCTAAAATTTGGAAGTTGAATAAATTTTTATTTGTTATGTAATAGTCGCGAAGAGTGGAAAATTTTGATTATGCACTTGGAAGGAAAACATGTTCAAGTGCGAATTTATTCACATCGATCGGCGCCGAATGGATCGATTGACGGCATGGCAACAGTTACGATGCCCGCTGTCACTATTCAGTGCGTTCATAGGATGACAAATTTATTCATGAATGAGTAAAATTATACATAATGCTCATTTCGTTTAAGATTAATGAGATAGCCAACGGGAAATGTATGAATTCGCCAGAAGGAACAAACGTTCATTTACATTTATTAATACCCTTTCAAAATTAGCAATCGCTAATTGACACATTAAATGTTATGAATTGTTCCGTAGGCACATGGGTCTATTTCTGTCATTGGTATATTCTCAGTTCTTTCTGTTGTGCAATTTATGTACATTGAACTAATTTAATGCGACTAAATTATACATACCTACCTATTTCAGTTGTGAAATGTAGCTATTTATCTAGCAACTATTTTAAAAAGTCACCATTGCATCTCATTAGACACTTGCTAAGCAACCATTCAATATAAATATCCAGCCGATGATGACCTTTGCGTTGCAAACGCAGTCAATACCTAGTACAGTGCAGTTATCCGTAAAAGTTTTTTTTAAATGATCTAGAAGGGTCATGAACATGGTTTCCATAAAGCCTATTCAGTCAGATAATATTCTTACCATCAACTCTACAGAAACACGAGGATGGAGACAATTCCAAAGAAAGTATGGTGTACTTTTTATTTCACTAACGGAAATGGTAAGAAAAGCATTCCTTCATATAAACAATCTTAAAATTTTCTTAATAAAGTACAAAATATTAATTTTTGGGACAATTTCAATTTATTAGATTGGATCTCTTGCTTCAATGTCTGTATACATTTACGCCTTTGCGAAGCAGCCAAGCTGGCTTCCGGTTCTTGTTCCATTTTATAAAGACTTCAGCAATCATATGACGGTCGTGCACGGAGTCATGTACATCATTTTACTCAGTTGTATTCTGGAGTTTCTGCTGGCGATCTATCTTTTTGATGGAGCTAGACGAGTACGTGTTACCTTAGTTAACCTAATTAGTATGGTCCATTCATTATAAATACATCACAATTTATTTACTTTATTTCGGTTTACAGGAAAAGTTGGGAAAAGTACATTTCTGGCTCTCGTCAATGATCACGTTTCTCTTACTCGGAACAATCGTAATTTTCGGTATGGATCTCGGCGGCATTCATTGTCCCCGCATGGATTTCGCTGCTTCCGTCAACATCTTTCTGAGATTTGTCCAGTTTGTCGTGGTGAACACATGGCTGGAAGAGAAGAAGCTACAGCGGAAATTGGAAATAGAAAAGATGATTACTCGCGCTCAGAACCAGGAAAATCGCAATTTAGAAATCTCCAGTCTGGCATTCATTAACACTGATGAAGAAATGGGAAAACTTCCTCCTCCACCAAGCTATGACTGCAGCTTTCCGTCTTGTACGTGGGACCATGTACCACCTCGTGGCCTTTCCTCAATCACCGAGGAGCATCATCATTAATGAATTGTGTTAAGCAAATATGAGCATTTTGTTAAGCGGTCGCTGGTCGACTTTGCGCAGAATTTTTGCATTTTATATTTTTACCTGTAATGCGTCCATAACTTATTTTTAATACTTATTAAAATAGAGCCACTAGTCAGTTTGCTGAAATATAGCGGCAGGGTTTACTTGGAAGGATATAATACATGCACAAGTTTGCGCAACTTGCATACCTAACTAACAATGGAGTATTTTTTGACGTTTCACCATTTTTTGATGTTGCTTATTTTTTTTGAAAATACAAACCCAGTTTACATACTACCACAGCTTACTTTTTAAGATAATCCAACAACGTATTTAAAATTTTAATTCTCCAAATTCATCAGTTCATATTATGGGCTTTTCGAAGATCTCCTACTCAATTTTCAAACTTTGACATATTCAAACTAAATCAAAAATACAAAGATTTCTACTATAACTTAATTCTTTCTATATAACGCAGTAATAAATTTTTTGCTAACATGGATAGGATGCTAAAGAGAAGCTATAGATAATCATGTTAAGTTATGATCATGAATATGCAACAATGACGAAACGATAAAAATTGGCTCGTCGTCATTGGTTATAAAATAGATTCATGGAATAAAACCAAATAATATAATGTATTAATAAAATATTTTAGGATTTACTGAAACTAAAGAGCTTACATGCTGCTTCAGGAATTACAATAAGCAATTCTCTACGTCAAGAGTTACTGAGTTTTAAAATACTTGTGATATTTTCTGTTTTCATTCGTTTTAATTTAATCTATGCACACAATTCCTTCCTACTTCTTTAATTTTTCCTTCATATTTGAAAATGTAAAAAAAATATTTTCATGTATAACTCAAATCTGATTTCTTGAAATGTAAAAAGTGCACATATCATCTAGCCCACATCGATTTAATTCCTAACAAGGATTATTCAAAACATTTTTGTGGCTCCAGACATTATTTAATGAGTAGGCATTGAAAGTTTGGAGTCAGGAAGGTGGAATTGAAAAGTATGATCTATCTTCATCAGTTCCTCACGCTTGGTTCACAGTCAGTCTCAAATGAAGTCGCAGAACAGTAATTACATAAACAAAGAATTTAGTTTTTGGCAGCATCTTTTCACAGCTCAGGTTACAAAATGACCCTTGGAATGTTTGAAGAACTTGCCTTTCGCCTTTTCCCGGTCCTTTTCTATTACATGTGGCCCTTCCCTGTCAAATGGGACTACGCCAACTCAAAATTATTGTTCAACGAGCCGCGTACTAAATGGATTCCATTTCTATTCATGACAATCTATACTTGGATATACGGATGGATTTGTTTTGGCGTTGCTTTCGCCTTCGGCTATTTCTTCCCTCGAGAAATCTTTTCTAGAGTAAACTCAGTCATCCTGGTACTGGTTTACGCAATATTTTTTACATTGGTTGTGATAATTTGGGTTACTTTTCAAAATAAGGATGCCCTGCTATCCGCCTTTAACCAAATTATGGAGATCGCTGATAAAATCCAAAAGGGTACGTTTGGTAAACAATTTCATAGTACGGTGCTTTCCATCTAAAAAATATTTAAAATGATATTGTCTTTCAGAATACCCCGAAAAGAGGAGCAAACGTCGTCTGCTGCAAAAGCTAAACAAGAGCGCCTTGCTACCTTTCGCCCTACTTCCAGCAGCTTTCTTTTTCCCGATTGTATCTGCCTCACAAGGAGGATGGCCAAAACCCTCCGCAATATTTTCGCTTGAAAATTGCAGGGAAGCTTTAGAATGGCCTACTGAATATGTGTGTCCAATATTACGTTCTAACACTCAACCGTTTTTGCGTAATTAATTTGCAAAGATAGCTCAATTAGAGCCCACTTTGCATAAGGTGCGTACCAAAAAGTATGTACATATATACGTTCAGGAATGAATGCATACATCAACACTACTCACGTGTCATATGATGTGCATGGAATGCTCCATATTATTTGAATGATGCTGAAAGTGTACATTAAAGTGTTTAGAAAAGGTTACAATTTCATGAGTTGCAATCGTATTAATGTATTAATACCATGATAACATTGTATCACAAATATTATTATTATTAATGTAATAATACTATTATTCAATTATTATTAATATAATTATTAATGTAATATTACAATTACTATCACATAATTACTTTAATAATGATACTTTAATCATTATTATTAATAACCATATTAATAATCATGTGATTGAAGTGTAATAGAATTTAATTACTATACAGTTGAATTGCAACTCATGAAATTGTAACCTTTTCTAAACACTTTAATGTACACTTTCAGCATCATTCAAATAATATGGAGCATTCCATGCACATCATATGACACGTGAGTAGTGTTGATGTATGCATTCATTCCTGAACGTATATATGTACATACTTTTTGGTACGCACCTTATGCAAAGTGGGCTCTAATTGAGCTATCTTTGCAAATTAATTACGCAAAAACGGTTGAGTGTTAGAACGTAATATTGGACACACATATTCAGTAGACCATTCTAAAGCTTCCCTGCAATTTTCAAGCGAAAATATTGCGGAGGGTTTTGGCCATCCTCCTTGTCAGTGTCACTGCTATCGGATATCGACTGGTCTTACTACGTATTAGAGGAAGTACTTCCAAATCCGGTATACCGAACCGCTGGTCAAATCCGGTTTGCCCTGATCTTCCGTTTCACAGTCACTTACTTTGCCTTCTTGGAAGTTTGCAGAACTGGTGCATTCATCTGCTGTGTCTGTCTAATTGCCTTGGACAGAGCCAACAAAATACTGAAAACAATTCTTGGGAGAGTACGGGATTTCTGGAAGTTTTACTACTACTACAACTGCTGTATTCTCTTATTAAAGAAGGTGGAACAATTGCTTCACGTGGCCATCTACATGCTAATGACCATCGGATTTTGGTCATTGGTGGTGTGCTTCTGGGTCTCTGTCAAGTGCACCGTTAAAGATATATCGCTTCCTGTGTACACAATGTTCGTGTTAGTGTTCATATTTTTCATTTTACTGCACGCAATAGGCCTTCCCATGATTTGCTGGGATTTAGAAATGGCAATCTATGTGGTTATCGTGCATCGTCTCAGAGCTGAGTTTGCGTATTCGAAAAGTAAGACAAGGTACAGAAAAATGCAGTTGATGATGGCACGAGCCACTGCACCAGTTCGGATCAAGTACGGAGTATTTTGGTTCCTTGGGGAGGCATTTCTCGCAGAATATACTTTGCTAATCATGCTACGCTCATTTGATGCCATACTCCTTATTAATTATAATTAACGAAAATAAATAAAAACTCAGATAAAACAATATGGAAAGCCTTGTTTCGCCATTGCAAATATTTATTGATTTCGCCAATGACCTCGAACAGTCTCAAATAGCATCGAAAATCTTGTGCCTGCCCCAACAACATCCTGAATCTTGACAATAATGAAAAATCCGTTTTTGGAGGCAATCGCAGGGGTGAGCGTCTGATTGTGTCGCCATTGCTGCTCCTGTCTCAAGGCACCGTTATCCTGAACAGAGAAAACGGTAATTGTATTGTTGTAGCACTTGAACCAATCTCCTTGTCCACTGCAATGACTTATCCTCTCAAAAAACATTTCCATCCGATATCCATCAGTGTAGTTGGCCTTGATAAAACCATACGTGGAGATTTCATTAGACATAAACGCTCCGGCAAAATATGGGAGGGGCTCCACACTAGGTCTGCCGTAGCTGTAGTAAGTGTTCCGAATGCGGTAGGATTTCATACGCGAATCCCAACCGGGTTTCCATTCCAGATAAAAACCTTTTCCGTAGACGACATGTTCAACGTAGAGAATGATAACCATTGTGGTTCCTGGGGTGTTAGTCCTCGTCCAAACTTCGTGGTCCGCAATACAAAGGGGATTTGAGTTGTTATGGCCCTGGGACCAGCCAAGATTACTGGCGTCACTGCTTTCGTTGAAATAGTTTATGGCAATTTTGTCTCCTTCGGAGCAGTCTAGGTTGACATTGCGAATGGTCATATTGTAGCGCCATCGTTGAGAGGGAACTGTGGGGGACAATGTCCACATGCAAAACTTTTTACCCTGAGCGACCGATGGCGGAGCGGTGTTTTCGTTGAAACGGAAGTCAATATGGCCTGTGCTTCCTCGAAAGTAGCCACCACACAGCCCTGTAAATGTTGCCCAAAAGCAAATGATTTTTACCACCTGTATTCATGAAATTGTAAATACAAGTGAGATAAGTGTGCTTACGTGGGTCGGTGCTCATTTGTGCCACAGAGCCTCCAAAAATCCATCCCAGTGTCACAGTAACGGTGAGGAGGCACACCCCAGTACCGACTTTCTCCATTTTCCCCGTCCAGAATAAAATAAATAGGTAATATTTATATTTGCTTAATATTGACCTTCAGTGGAACAAGTAGATGAATAATTATACTCTACAAGAATTTACCTTTCGTACTGGTCAATCTCAATTCATACCCTCCATGTTATCCGACAACGTCTTATCCTAAAAGGTTTCTCTCGCATGTTCAAATGAATGAAATAGGCAAGTACGATCTGTTTATAAAACTGATTTCTTAGTCTACGCCTACACTCTGGACGACACAAGTGTTCAAATGAGCAGTGAGATGCTAAAGCTTTTATAATTGTTTCCCAATCATTTTTTGTCATGTAAATACTCGTAGCAGAAGCAAAGATCATCTTGGTTGCAGCTGGTCAGTGTCATTAAGATTGTCGTATTTTCCTTGCTATTTCAGATATTAAGCCGATTTATTTATGTAAGCAAATCTCATTGTAACGCAAAGAATCTCTCGGTATATGATATTGATTTCTCATTCACGTAGAAACGCTGATAAACCTGACACCTCAATTAAATCTCTATGCTTGACAACGTAATTTTATTCCATTTTAGCTATGCACATGCTACTACTTTAATAGATATCCAGTTTTCTGCGTATTTACACTCAACTCGCGTTTTTTTGCGATCAACCAATTATAAGATGAAAAGTGACACGGTAAAAAAGTAGCGGTAACACGTAACGATAAGAACCTAACTTCATGTCAACGGAATACGATACCTGTATACATTAATACTAATACTTTGATAATTGAGTTACTTAAAACAAACATTATAAATAATGCAGTGTCGGTTAGACTGTAGCCTACAGTCTATAGGATTGTATCTCAGCTCTTGTTCTTGTAAATCACCTATTATGTTGCGTCATGGATAGATGACTCGTAATTTCTATATGGATACGCAGCAATGAAAGTTTATTACCTACAAAATCGGGAGTCGCTCGTTAGCTGCTTAGCTTTTAGAGTTCACGAGCAATTAACACCAACTCAAAATTATTATCCCAAACATGCCTCAATATTGTATCTTTACCTGTATTAGTGTCATTTCAACTCTGGAGAGCTAATGGAATGACTGACTTTTCTGGTCCATTTAACTGTTTGGTATTTCGGAGTCAAGAGTCTTGACAATGAGGTGTGAACTGAATTCTTTTCTTCGTTCCCCCTCTATGAAGTTACAAACAAGCTAACTAGCTTTTTTGAACATTTGTTCTATGAACAAAAAACCAAGAGCTATTATTTTCATGGAAAATTACACTGGAAGATATTGCGTTGTACTTTCCACTAACCAGAAGATCGTTAGCGGGACCATGTACATTTGGGTTGCACTTGAGTTTTGTTCTTTGAGAAATGCACTGCACTCTCTAATAACAGTAATAAAAATTTGATTTAAGACGAACTAACGATCATAATGCCCTCAGAAACGGCAATTGAAATACCATTTCAATCAGATTCTTTGGAATTTGGTGGAGACAATAATAGAAACCGGGGCGGGGAGAGAAAATTCACAAGAAGACATGGAGTGCTCCTTATTTCTCTTCTGGAAACGGTAATCAATCAGATATCATAAAAATCGTCTTATTTATCACATCCAAAATAAATTATTTCCCAAAAACTAAATTTCAGGTGGGATCCATCATCATAATAGCTTTATATTCTCATGCCCTCATTATGCAACCAGACTGGTTTCCCATTTTGTTGCCTTTTTCAAACGATCCCAGTGCCGAGGCAGCAATCTTGCCCGGCGTCATGTACATCATTGTGTTGACCAGCACGATGGAGTTATTTCTGGCTTTGTATCTCTTCTATGGAGTCAAGCGGGTGCGTACTTATTCCCTAATGCTAATGGTCAGTCAAAAAAACTTCAAATTAACAAGTTTCTTTGTTGCAGGACAATTTAGGAAGAGTGCGTTTCTGGCTCAATTCCATGCTCACGTATGTTGTCTTGGTAACCATTGTCGTTTTCGGTGTGGGCCTTGGCGGAATTTACTTTCCTCGGCTGGACTTTGCAGCTTCCATCAACGTCTTTGTCAGATTTCTGGAGATCACTGTGGTGAATACGTGGCTGGAGCAGAAGAAAATGGAACGGAATTTTGCAAGGGCGAGGGAAATGGAGCTTGAAGGAAGGTGTGGAAGCCGAAGGCAGAAAAATCTGAGAATTTATAATAAAGTGATTGCAAATAACATGAGAAAAGTTATGCCGCCTGGCTATGACTGCAATTTTCCGTCGTGTACAGTTGACCATGTTCCTTCTCATGATCTTCCTCCGATTAGAGAAGAGCAATAATCTTAAAAAATACATTTCATATTTGGGTTAGCAATACAAAAAAGCTCAGGTTGTGAATTTTGAATTCTTACTCATGTTATTTTATTTCTTGTTAAAATTGCTATTTAAATCAGTGATTAAAGTAGCACAATATCTACATGCAAAACAATTCCAGTATAATTTATTGATTGAAAAGATTTTTTAAATACATAATTTATCATTTTAATTAATCAGTAAGTAAAACAGAATCAGAAATGTTCCCAATCAACACAGACAGGTAGTTAGCCGTTGCGTCATTACTCAAGGCAAACTGCTCCCCACATTTAATTGGGAGAACTTGTTGAGCTTTCCATGCCAGTCTGTCATACGATCTACCGTGTATTCTACCACTGTTCTTACAACTCATCCAATACATTCCTCGAATGAGATGTTCACTCTGAACTCTCCCTTCCGCTCCCGACTTCATCAGATATATTGCGAGGAACAGGCCGATCACCATCACCTCAATGGAGAAAGTTGTGCAGAATGTGGGTACACGTCCGTAGCATTGTACTGCCACCCACGCAGCATAGCAGAGAACAAACTGACTGTAAATTATGAGATGACTTATTATCTTCCCGAGTAGCTTTTCAAAAGTAATCAGGAGTAATCGCAGCTTCACGTAATTTCTCAGACATGTCCCATGTGGCGCCAGATTGTTTAAGGAGGAATGAATGATATTCGAAATGGCCAAGTGGATGGATACGGCTCCCATGAGGCAAATTGTGAGCATTAGCGACAGTACTCGATTGAGATCAAAGATGAGTGGCGTGACCAACACGAGGGAAATTATTTCAGGAATTCCGAAACTTCCCCGTGAAGCTTGGCTACCAAGTAGCCTATGTAATAGAACGCCGTAAGGATCCATTTTCAGAGCAACGCAGAAGAACGGCACGGGTATGGTAAACACGCTGACCATGGCCATTAGAACTGACAGAAGTATGCCAGGAGTGTCCTTTGCCATTTTTTGCAAATTGGACCGTTTCGACTGAAATGATGGTGATACGATTTTTCGAGCTTCTACGTTCAGCAGACGATTTAGTGCGTATTCTACTTGGGGAGCTGCTTCGAGTAGCGTGAAACTTACTGACAGTTTCACGCAAAGGCAAACGGCGAAAAATATGAATACTGATATCTGTAACAATTTAAGTTGAGTGCCGGCTCGGAATACTTCGTCCAGCAGGAAATAGATGCACAGTATCAGTGTAGGAACATCCAAGCATGTTAATTGGATTATCCATGGTAACAATGACCATTTGTTTCCACAGCTACTCCATTGTATGATTTTGCTGTTTGAATGAATGTCCTCTTCACTTTTCATAAGCTGCATGTGAATCGGGTAAGTGTACATGAAGCCGAACGTGTTTTGGTAAATGCAAACTGCCAATTTTGTCAGCGGAGTAAGAATCGGTACCGGTTCAGACCTTTTTTGCAACATTTTGTAGCGTCAAGTTCTTTAGACTTTTTATCATGAGCACTTGCCGTTTCTGACCGTGGTCCAGTTATGGAAAGGAACGTGTGTGCACGAAAGGGACTAAAATTCATGTAGGGTCAGAAAACTAAGGATGGAAGCTTACAACAGACAGACCAATTAAATTTCATTTTATAACAAATCTCATCTACATCAAATTATGTAATGAATTTAAAAGTGGAACTTAATCAACTTCCGTGATTGCCTAAATACTAATTATTTCCAACATTACCCTGTTGTTAGTAAAAGGAAAGAAAACAGAACGTTTTGCACGTGCCGTGTTTTGTAACATCCACAAGCGATGAAAATTGAGCTGTTACATCTGGATTGAATTTAGCTAAAGAAATGTCAAATTTTTATATAACTTTTAATAATTTGTTGGTTGTCATACGTTGGTACATATTATGTACACATTAAAATCTAGCAGTCAACAGTTCACATATTCAGCTTAGATTGTTTACTTTGTAGGCAATTACATTACAGATACATATATAGATTTCTTCTTGACATCAATTTATCTATTAAGCCAGCTAAGAATAATAACTTGACGAAGCAACTTAATAATCTCTTCATTACACATCGTGTTTAGATTACATAAAAATTAATTCCAAGTGAAGTTCATAATATAAAAATAAATTGAAATGCTCTAAAAAATAAGGACAGCAATTTACATGATATTGGTATGCCCTGTTTTCGGTTGACCTGAAGAAAAATAAAAATAGAAAAATTTGTTTGTCTTGAAAAATAACGTTTCCGAATTCCAATTACTATATGCGTGGACTGTTTGTATATATTATATGGTCAGCTAAATGTGTACACGCGTGAGGTTTATATGACAGGTCAAATTAAATTAAATTTTTATACCTTTAATTTGCTTCTGTAATACAGGTAAGCGTCCTTGAATAAACACGTGCTCAGTTATAGCAAACATTTTTAGTTTTCTGCTTTACATGTCCGAATATTCGACTTGTACAATATTTTCTCAAATCTCTATATCTAGTAACAAAGCAATAAGTAAGAAATATGACATGAATCCAAATGCAGAATGAAGAATGAATACGACATGCAATGCCCAACAAGGAATCCATTCGTAATGGTCCTGGGATCTTAAGATTCCTCTTCAAAGGAGACCATCTAGTCTTATCCCTTCTAAACTGCATATGGACAATAATTTCCTGTACTCGGGAAATAACACCCATCTCGTCCAGTCCAGTAAACCACTTATCCAGCTCTGTTGAATACTTTCCCCAAGTCAAGTACCCAAATTTTGAGATCGAGTACACGTGCTTGGGCATAGGAATGGAGCCGCAAATGTACTTATCCTCCACAACGACCTTGCCCACAAGAGAGAAAATCTTGACCAAAAAGGGACTAGGACTGAAATTTGGTCTTGCAACGTTTCCAACCGCCAAAACTCGTTTATCAGAGAAACCATCTAAAAATTTTGCCAAATTTGCACTTGCATTCACTTTAACATCTGTGGCAAGCAGACTGATAAAATGTTCGACCCCAAATTCTTTCGCGATGGCCACTTGTGTCTTGTTTGGCATGATATTTAAAAGAATTTTGAAAGTTTCCTTGTAAGTTTGAAATTTATATTGCTTTCTAGCCAATTCCTTTAGCGTTGTTGGCGTTCGCACGTGCATCTGTTCGGTTGAAAACTCGGCAGAATATATGGCGGCCAAGAACAAATTTCCAACCATGTAGACGAGAACCAAGATTGGAACATGCTTCCGAGTCCACGAATGCCCCACAAGATGCCAAAATATATCCAGGGCCCTCAGAAAACTTTTGTAGACTAAACTCAGGGTCAACCAGATGCCAAGCAATGCAAGCCAAATTCTCCATTCAAATATTGTGAATAGTTGGTTCCAATTTTGCTTTTCTTCCACAAGAGCTCTGCTTCCGCAAAACATTACAATGGAGTTTGAGTCAAATAGGAGCTTCATTTTGGAACGGTAATGTAGCTGGTAGTTTAGAATACTTGGTTGAAATAGCGATGTCCAATACACTGCAAGCTGATTAGTTTCCAATTCATCCTCTAAAGTGGTTGAGGCAATTGTGAATGAAACATTTAGTTTTTCGGCAGATACCAGCATCCCATATATGGATGCGGTTAGGCAACGGTTTCCATTGTTGTAAAATTCGCGTCTTGATTTCCCCAAATGAGCCTTAGGGTTGAGGGAGTCTGCACACTGCAAACGTTCAAAGTGTGAGCGATACCAGAGGGCTGATGAAGCCTGTCTAGATTTTATTTTACACTTGCTGAATTCCAGTAACCACCGCTGCGATAAGGTTGGTGTCTCAATCTCATTTCCAGAACAGGAGAAAGTAAACATGCCAGTGTTAACGTTGTAGGTTATCATGGGTCTATTTACATTTTGTTCTATAAGCGTTGTTTCGTTATCAAGAGAAATTGACCGCGTTTTAACAAAAATTGCATAGTCAGAGTTTTGAAATCCCGACATTTTGATTGCTGTCAATGTTCCATTTACAGATGCCGTGTCGAGCCAGACAAGAATACAAGAAGAGGCAACGTATCGAAGAGCAAATCGGAGGTATCCGGTTTTCTGCGTAGCAACAAAATTCCCATTGCTTTCCGCTAACATTTCAGGGTCAAATCTGTAGTTAATTTGATTGACGTCATGTAACGTTCTGGGGTAGAAATGGCTATCTAATAATTCATTGCAATTTTCATTTTCTGTGTTCATCTCTCTGTCTGATTCAGTGACAATGTGCAAGGAACATTTGGAATCATCTAAACTTGCGTAAGGATTTAGAAGCCAAGCCGTTATTAATGGGAAAAGTAATGTAAGTCCAAACACTACGTTTTCCAACATATTATTTCCTGAAATACTATTTCAAGACGTTTTTAAGATAAAACGGGATGAAAAATGAAAACCAAGACAACGTTTACTCTCCGCTCAGGTTTTTCCTCTATATTTCTAAACAAACGAGAAAAGTAAGAGTTGTCCACACACACACTCCCTTCCAGCTTGTAATATGCTCAAAAATACTTGCCTATGGTTAGTTACAAGCAAATATTCTCGGAATATGTACTTACAATTAAAACGTGACGCGCTCGTTTCGTAAAATGAAATGCCAAATATTAGGTAACTGAAAGCACCTTACGAAATGCTAAAAACTCCATAAGATGCATATCATGACCCAAATTGATATCGAATTCTCTTTGCAATTTTCGTTAAAATATAAGTGTGTATTACTCTGTTGACCATGAACATTTGAAGGGCAGGTACGTGGTGTGGGCATTTGTGATGTCAGGGAAGCGTACCACACCTTATTACAATTGTTTCAGTTTGGTCAACATTGCCATCGCGTTCTTGTGGGTGATGTATAATTATCATAAACTGCGCCCGATGATGGCATTGGTTCGTAATAAGTTATAAAAAGCAGACTGGCGTCTGTTATTTATATTCCCTATTCAATAACGCCTCTCCGTTTTATTCCCACTCGTAATTATGAAACTTTTGACAACTTATTATATTGTAGTTCCTATTATAGTTCACATAATATCGATGACATGAAATATGACGTTGCAAATTACATGAACAGATAATATCTACAATCTACAGGCAGGGCATTCACAATTTCCGATTATCTTAATCCGGTTTTTGATCCGATCCTAATCCGAAATCAACCGCGATTAAAATCGGTATTCACACCAGTAATCGCGATTAGTGTAAATAGGATTGGGATTGGATTAAATGTAAAGCTGGATTAGCTCATTTTTACATTGAAAGTGAGCGGGGGACGTCTAGTAAACGAGTTAAATGTAAACATATCGTAACAACGATAACTTCATACTACTATTAAATTCACATTAGTTATAACTTAATTTTATTTGTATTTTCAAATTAGTTATAACTTTTTAGCATTTCCATCTTCATTCAACTTGTATTTTCAAACTAGTTATAACTTTATATTAGTTGTAACTTAATTTTACTTTTTAGTACTTGTAGCTTCATTTCTCTCATAATTTCCAATTAGCGATAACTTGTTAGTACTACTAGCTTCATTTTACTTGTAATTTCGTATTAGTTATAACTTTGTAGTACTTGCAACTTGATTTTACTTGTGATTTCAAATTAGTTATAACTTATTAGTACTTGTATCTTCATTCAACTTGTATTTTCAAATAAGTTAAAACTTTATATTAGTTGTAACTTAATTCTACTTGTAATTTCAAATTAATTACAACTTTTTAGTACTTGTAGCTTCATTTTTCTTATAATTTCCAATTAGTTATAACTTTTTAGCACTTGCAACTTCATTTTACTTGTAATTTCAATTTATTATAATTTGTTAGTACTTGCAACTTCATTCAGCTTGAACTTTCATATTAGTTGTAACTTAATTTAGGCATATTAGTTGTAACTTAAGTTTTGATATAGGTAACATCATAGTTGTAAATTATCTTTTTATTTATTTGCAAATATAAGGTTGGTTTTATTATTTCATATGTATTTAAGGAATTCATTTCCTTTTTATGGGTTGTAATTATATTTAATTGAGTAAAAACTCTTTTAATTGATAGACGCATTCAATACTAATTTTTCATGATTTAATTTTTTGGGAAGAAATGACAAATGACTATGCTTTGTTTCATTGAAGCATGTAGTTGTTGTAACTTAATCTTGGTGGTACCCAAGATTAGCTTTTTGGATTTATGATCGTGATACTCGGATACTATGAATACGGATCAAATCCGTATTCATAGATTCCGGATTAAGTCACTAAAAAAAGCTAAATCGGATTATACTTAAACTGGTTTAAATTTTAGCCAGTTTATGAATACCGATTATGGAGAATTAGGATTTGGATTAAGTTAATCGGGATTAGCGAACGCTATGAATACGCTCCCAGTACGTCGTCAGTAGTTTTGTTTTTGGGGCGACATGAGATGCTTGAAATTGTCTTATAAAAATCTTGATTTCTTACAATTAAACAAATTTAGCAGTTGAGTTACGATAGATATTTTATTTCTCTGTAATGAACAGCCTTAACATTCTCAAATTTCCATTTCACTGTTTGTGTAAAAATACTGCTAAAAATACTATAATGTACCGTATAACATTTTCGAAAAGACAACAGTGTTACAGCTAAGATTTTTTGGTTCGGGGTCCTTTCGGTCCAGGCCGCGTGCCAGTTCCATCGCAAGCTTTAACGTGACCAGTTAACGTTGTCTTAGTTTTAAATGACATTCCACAGCCTTTCGAGCACGGGAAAGGTCTCAAGTCTGAGTGCATGACTGCAACATGAATAGTCAATTTTTGCATTGTTTTGAAGCCTTTGGAGCAGACGTGACAAACAAACCGCCGCTCGGCGCTCCTTGCGGAATGGGACCGTCGAACGTGATTTCGCATATTAATTTCCGTTTTGAAAGTCTTTGGACACTGGGGGCACTGAACGGGGGGTCTTCCGGCTGCATACTGTTCACAAAGTGGTCGATGACTGTACTTGTAGCTGCGTTCGGTCAACCGCTTTCCGCACGTGGGACAAATAACTGTTTTCCTGTCGTCCTCGCTCATGTGAGTTTCCTCGTGCTTTTTCAGAGCACCCTTAAAATTAAAGGACCTTCCACATGTGGGGCACTGGAACTTATCAGTGGTCGTGGGTGGTTTCCAACGTGGATCCTTCACACCTTTTCGCTCCGCCTCTGCTTTCTCTTCGGCACTCATGTGAGTCCACTTGTGACCCTTGACGTTCTTTCGCTCAAGTGGCTTCCCGCAAATGTCACAAGTGTACAAGTTCTTGTGGCGATTTATGTGATACTTGTAGCGTGTATAGGACGACTTGTCTACTCCACAATAGGGACACTGGAATACGTGGAGATGTCTGCTTAGGATGTGGTAAAACATTCGGTGGTCAGCACTCCACTCCTTATGCGGCGTTTGGTCACTGTGGAAAGAGCACTCCAAGCATATCAAGCTGGGCGGATCTTCTTGGATTGCAATTTTGATGTCTTTTACAGACAGCTCGTCGCTTTCCAGGCAGTATTCCATGTGGTAATTCAGGCTGGGGTCTTTCACAAAAGTTTCTAATTGGCCCTCGGCACTGCTAGTTCCATGGCTTTTGGAGTAGAAACCCTTTCCTTGTGCGATACGACGGGACCTGGAAAGTGATCTGAGAATAACCCCTTTCTTGAACTTTGACATTCCAGAGAAATCGACCCTAAATAAAGATGTACGCAATAAATATCCTAACATTTTAAATTACGGAGTTATTAATCATATATATAGTATATATCTTTAAGTACATTACTTCAGAATTTCGCTGCTGGAAATGGAATGCCCAGTTACGTTAGTAAAGGATGCGCCCGACGCTCGCGTCCTAACTTTGGGGACTGCCAACCGAGGCCGACAAGCCTTGCTTGCTTTGTCCTCTTGAACCATGCAATCATCCGACCAGTCCTTATCATCTCCATTGGAATCCATGTCGCTGGAATCAGGTTCCCATTTGCCCTCTTCATTTTCACTGTAATCAGTTTCCTCGAATGACAGCCTCTCTTCATCTGCATTCTCCTCTTGGACTTCACATTCATCTTGCTCATCTTCAGAATGTACTTCAACTTTCAGGTCATTTTCACCGCAACCACCGCCGCTGAATGAAGATGGCACCAGTAAGCCAATTTCCCTTCGACATCCATTGTACAAGCCTAGAATCACTGTAAATTAAAAGATAGTAAAGTAAATGTGCGAGAAAAAGAACAATTAAAAAGGGCCAACAATTACTTCGAACGTTAATTAGAAATACCAATTACACATTGAATTTACCTTGACGTATTAGCCTTTGCAAATGTTCATCCTCATCTGTCCCAGCCAGTTCCTTCCGGAGAGAGAATGACCTTGCATTCTTCGTTACCACTCCCTCAATTTCCTCCATTTGCTTTAAAAACAGTCCCAACTGAACCTGAATCTCTTTCAGCTCCCTCAACAACTTCGACTCCAGTTCCCGAACACCGGCTTCCGCCTTCACAATCCTGTTCTTCCTCTCCAACGTCTCCTCGATAAGAGGAGAGCATTTCAAACAGATGGACAACCTCTCACGTTGGAGCTCCCTACCAACACGCCTTGGAGTTCCCTGGTTCTCATCCTCAACTCCAACTCCACCCACGTCACCAAAATAGTTGCTACAAAATTCCTCCAATTCACTCCAAAACTGCGAGATTTTAGCTTCCGGTCTGGAAGTTGAGGATGAATTTGATGGCCACTGCTTAATTGTGTCGTCTCCGCAAAGTGCACAGGGGTAATCCATGGTGTCTCCTAATCTTATGCCCACCACTTTTTATAACACAACTAGTTACAATTAATAATTAACTAAAATTCCAATTCCAACTACAAATTAGCTCATTCCTGTGCATACTAAGCAATAAGAAGACAGCAAAAAATTAGAACTTTTAGAACCAACAGCTGACAAGCAGATGTTTTTCCTCGTCGCGTTCAATACTTTTGCCTTTGCTTCGATGCTTTGCATTTTCTCTGAGTCCCGAAATTCATGACAAACATGAGCTCTCACAATGCCCCAACTTAAAAATCAGCCTTAATGATGCGTTTAATTGAGATATTTTGCTAGGTTTATTATTAATTAGTATTCAATTAATTGTTAAGTATATTAAAAATGAACATTTAAGTAATTTACAAATAATACATAATTTTATATTAGCCTCGAATGGTTTCAAATTGCAACGTGAAGCTGGATACAGCTCCCACAACTTCCTCAACTTTGACAATTATAAAAAACCCGTTTCTGCTTGCAATCGCAGGAGTGAGCGTCTGGTTCTGCTTCCACTGCTGTTCCAACCGTAACGCCCCATTGTCCTCCACGGAAAAGACGCTCAAACAGTTATTAAAGCACTTTAGCGAGCCGCTCTGTCCCTGGCAGTGGCTTATCCGTTCAAAGTACATTTCCATTGTGTAGCCTACAGTGTAGTTTGCCTTGATAAAGCCATAGGTCGCAATCTCGTTGGAGCCAAACTGTCCCGAAAAGTAGGGAAGTGGGGCAACGCTGGGTCGGCCGTAACTGTAATAAGTGTTCCGAACTCGGTACGGATTTAAGTGGGAGTCCCAACCGGGTTCCCATTCCAGATAGAATCCTTTTCCGTAGACTACCTGTTCCACGAATAAAATTACGACCATGGTAGTTCCAGGGACGTGCTCCCTTCTCCAGACAACGTGTTCATCTATGCACAGAGGGTTGTCGTTATTAGGGCCTTGCGGCCAGCCGAGATTGACAGAGTCGCTGCTTTCGTTAAGGTAGTTGATGGCGATTTTGTCGCCCTGGGAGCAGTCCAGGTTGACATTGCGAATGGTCATGTTGTAGCGCCAGCGCTGCGAGGGAAGTGTGGGGGATAGGGTCCACATGCAAAACTTTTTTCCCTGAGCGACCGATGGGGGAGCAGTGTTTTCGTTGAAACGGAAGTCAATGTGGCCTGTCGTTCCTCGAAAGTAGCCACCGCAAAGCTCTGAATTTTTTAGAAGGGAAGGTTATTAGTATGATTACCAACACGTAAAGGAACTGTAACAAATGTTAGCAGAAATATAATTATTAATGAGGCAATCTTACTGGGATCAGTGCTCATTTGTGCCACTCCTCCATTTGAAACGTATCCCAGCGTCAAGAATAACGCGAGGAGATGCGCTTCAGTGCTCCATTGTCTCATGTTATAGTCCGGAAGGCCCAGAAGGTTTTTAGACAATTTAAACGATTAAATAATGCAATGCAAGTCGATATCAAGCGAAAAGGCAAATATGACTTCTTCAAACAATTTATTCTCAACCTGCCCCAATCACAATCAATACACAAAATTTCTTCATACGCTACACACAACTTGCCTAACCAAGCGCACAATACATTCACTTTAACATATTTATTTGAGTCCGGTAAACATTGTGTTAATGAAGGTCATCTTTACAAGCACAGGGATCAAAGAGATGCCTGATTAGCCTGATAAATATTGTTTGAATTTTATAATTTATTTTTAATATCTGCTTGTGCATACGTTGTTCTGTGGCATGTACATAATAAAAAGGCATTGTTACATATTATTGTTCGCAAATTTCAAGTTGATTATCAAATGTTATCTATCTTGTTTTATCATGTAATTAACATTCATTTGGAACAAGGTTCATTTGTGTTTTAAGCATGTTGGCTTAACGTGTCTTAATTGGTTAATCATTAGGCATGCCAAAATATCGAAGAATTATCGTTTGTTCACTGCTTCTGGAGTTGTACCAGTATACAAAAATGACTTGAAATGATATATGAACATACAGCATACATTATAATAATGTGATCCCCAAGTGGACTAATGACAATGACTAATTCCAGGCAACACTAAACTTATGAATGGTGGACTGGACAGTGACAGTGGTCATGAAATACGCATTATTATGATAATGTGTGATAATGAAGATTTGAAGACCTCGACCAACAGTATACCTATCTATCCATGCAAGTTTGTCTCTTGAACTTGAAAAAGTTGTTTCGGGTACATATCCTTTAAATCTTGCAGCATTTTACGTGCAGGTCAACATTTTTTATTCCCCATTCCATAAAAATAGTTTGGTTGTGGTGGCGATAATTTTGACTTTGTCACGATTGATATGACAAACAGTCCGATGTGAATTATTGCTTTTTCTTCACGTGTTCACGTTACAACGTCCTACACTCACTTAATGCAATAATGCAGAATGTTGCACATTATTGCCCCTGATGCCCTTCGTGGAAGTACTTTTCAAGCGAAAATTCTAAAATTCCACAATGCGTGGTAGCAAAGGTGACAGTTAAGATGATGTGATCTTGAAAAAAATATTTTCGTCAACTTAACGGAATCTGTTTGCTTCCTCTTGGAAGCTATGCATTGCATAGTATGCAAAGCATTAAAAATATGTGTCAGCCATTAAGATAACGAGATTGGATCCACCTAAAAAAATAAGCTACCTACATTACTCGCATATTTTTCCACAGTTTGCAAAAATATGCTTTGGTCCGTGACTATAAATAAGAAAAAAATACATAATTTGGAATGACATTATATTTCCCCTAGAGGCGGCTCCATCGTCTTCTCATGCCAATTATTCACGTTTCCCATACCAGACCTTGTTTGCTGACCTATTAGCCCTTCTTCCACTGCCTTCCCGTTTTTGCGGACTCTTTTTAACTGGCGCACATTCTTGGAAAATGACGAGTAGCGCATTGGCGGTAGAAACTAAAGAGTCGCATTTCGCATCATTCCAGCAGCTTAAAGCTAATTAAAAGTTTAGTGCTTAAAGCTTTAATATAAAATCCACGTTAAAATTATTACAAGCCTCTAAAAACAAAACATCTTATTGGTAGTTTTTTATACGATCCTCGTATAAGTTGACGATTTACATCACGGAAACATTTTAACTTGGGTAAAAAAATAAACAAAAATTGAGCAACTGTTACAATAATTTACTTTACATAATAATTTTATACAATTTTTCTCCTTTTCTCTTAAATTTATTTTAATCTTCCTTTATTTTATATTTACTCTTATGCACTATGTTGGTGAGTGACCAGTGGCAAGACATGCTTCAATAAAATGCATTTTTTGTCATTATTCTCTGCATATAAAGGTCAGGCATGGCAAAGCTCAACAACATTCCAAGTTCCAGAATAATTATATTATACACACATAGTTAATTGATCTCATTTCCAATCTTTTCAAAATTCAATGTAAAATGTTATGTATATAAGATCCAGACCGAGCTGGACGTTGACCGGCTGTCATCACAAATCCATAACTTTGTGTACACACCTATCAATTATTGCTTACTGGAGAATTGAGTCGAGTGGAGAAGGATGGACTTGGATGGGAAATGATGATGAGATGTACATGATCGACTTTACTTGACTTGTTTACTCGTTTATGATTATGTTTACACTGATCTCCTTTCCTTATCATCTCCAGTCGCTACTGGTCTCCTTCCTTCAGCACAAATTAAATTTTGAGCAAGAAGATGACAAATATTGTTTATTTTCTTCTGTTTGCTCACTTGAATTTTTTTTGTCTTTCTTAAAAATAATATTTAATAATAAATAATATTTTTCAATTCTAAATTATGTAAAAGGTCAAGAGCATCATTATCCTAATCCTAGAAGTTATTCATCTGACTAAAAAGGATCTTCAGTGATCAGATGAAAGCTGGACAGTGATCATTGTAGATAAAGATTCTCTGAAAATACCACCGATATACGAACGGAAGCAAAGATGATGTCTCCATCTGCCCCGATAATAATTCCATCGGATTATCAGCTTCTGGACAATCCTGGAGGAAAGCAGGAGTGGAGGCATTTCACGAGAAGACATGGAGTTCTCTTTGTTTCATTGGTTGAAATGGTAAGAAAAGAAGAAGCATAAATATTCAGACGTTACAAAAATTAATGAAAAGTTAATTAAATCCAACTTTCCTACTTTTAGGTGGGTTCCATCGCTGCCATGTCCGTATACATTTATGCCCTCGCCGTAAAACCCACTTGGTATCCGGTTCTGGTGCCAATTCCCAATGACCTCTGCAACGCGACCACTGTCGTCCACGGAGTCATGTACATTTTTGTTCTGCTCTGTTTCATGGAGTTATTGCTGGCCATGTATCTGTTTGAAGGAGCAAGACGGGTACGTACGAAAAATAAATCTGACCACTTTTTTATGGATATCCCCATGGGATTCTACTTTCCTATTACTTACATGTTTTCTTCTGTTTTTGCTCTGTTTGCAGGAAAAGCTTGGAAGAGTTCGTTTCTGGCTTTCCTCAATGCTCACATATCTGGCCCTAGTGACCATAGTAATATTCGGGATGGACCTTGGAGGGATTCGCTGTCCCACAATGAACTCTGCCGCTTTCATCAACATTTTCGTACGATTCCTGGAAATCATTGTGGTGTACGCGTGGGCTGAGCAGGAGGGTATGCAGAGGAGATTCAGAGCGCAGAGGGGACTACGTCGGGATCAGCAGAGTCATGGAAGGAGCACCATGACAATTTGCTCTTCTGCTGCGACAGCAACAGGTCCTGAGGGAGGAAGTCATGTTGGAGGAGATCAAACGCCACCGCCAAGCTATGACTCCACCGTTCCCTCCTTCCAGCAAATACAACCTCCACTATTTCCAAACGTGTCGCTATCTCCTCCACCAGCGGATCTGGAGGAACAATCCTAATCAAAAATATTAATTAATTTTTTGGATAGTAATAGAAAATTTATAAGAAAAACAGATTGGTATAGGGGGTCGTTCATAAATGTTGTAAGCATTAAATGTGTAATTTCGAGTGCCACCCCGAATATGTGCGGTAAAAGTATTGTAAACATATTTCGCTGTACTTGTAGTTGATTTAGAATAATTATTTTTATTTTCAAGACTGAAACTTATTTTTACATGTCTCAATGCGCTATACGGTTTTGTATTTTTATAATATTTGTGGAACGTGTTGTATAAATGATCCCACACGCACACCATCACACATTTACATTTAGATCAACGTACTACATAATTCAATTGTTGTAAATAAATTACTTTGGGAACCCAACAAAGATTGTTCCATTTACTTTCCAATGGAAATATCATGAATCCAATGAAATGCTAGAAGATAAATTGATCATTTTTGTAATCATATTAAAACTATATTACGTACGCCATGACCCGATTTTTTTACCTGTTTACGCACAGTTCTAAGAATTTTTGCCAAGCTGCGTGCTGGCTATATAAGCAAGGAACAATACGAGAAATGGAATTATTCGCAAAATTTCCTGTCCATCTTTATCAAATCTCTCCAGCTAACACATTTCTAAGTCTTGAATATTCTCCTGCTTTAAGCGCAATTGATCCTGAAATCCTTTCCGGAAATCTCTCCGAATCGCCCCAAGATCATCCGCAGAGAAAGGAGCAAGACAGATTTGGAGTTGAGGACACTACGCTACTGCCCCTACTACGCGAGGAGGAAGCTGACGACGACGAGGAAGAACAAGTTGCTGCCAAAGAGCTCCTGAGCAAGAAACGGAGGGCTATCGCAAGCGCCTTATTTTGGCATCGTTACAGCAAGCAGTCCACAAATAGTACAGGATCCACAACTTCAAGTATATCACCTTTTGTTACATCGGGTCGTTGGTTTTGGGTGATCATCATGTTCAAGTTTGCAGTACTCACGCTGGCTCTGGTCCTCGTCCTTACTTTTGTCATGACCGGGGAGAGGAATCAGGTGGAGGCGTCCGGAGGATATAGGAAGCCGCCCTTTAACGGCAGCATTTTCGGAAAACGAACTTCCGGTGAGTAATGTATAATTATTCAGTTTAACACTAGGGTAACGCGAGACTTTGCTCAAGTACCAACTTATATTCTTTGCCATTTAATTACTTTTTTGAACTAGAAGCTGGTGGAGCTGACCCTTCGGTAGGAGGTTCTGGAAATCTCGTGTCAGGAGGACCCCGACCCTATAATTCATACGGCAGCTTCTGTGAAATGGCTTGGGAGACATGCTTTGCCCAGTACATTGCGGAAAACTCGAGATGAACACAAAAACGGATGATGGAATCAAGTGACCAGATTTTCTATACAAATGCCTAAAAACCAATTTCGTTAAGGAAACAGTATATCATTTAAAACAAGTTAGATTTTGTTAGGACTTTATTGCAAAAAACTGTGTTATATGTACTTTTCGTGATGTTACATAATGGTATATTAGTAAGAGTTATGAGTATACGAGGAAAAATGAGAAGGATATTGTTGTGAGTAAATAAACTTGTAATTATAGTTCGCTTTTTACTGCATACAAAAAATAGACTGTCTTTTAACTTACATTCATTTTTAGATATTCAATAGTATTCATATGTGCAAAGCTAATGTAGACCATGCCCAGCTCTTCAAAATCTCATTTTCCAGCAACTTGACGATTTTTTCGCACTGGAATTCGCTGAGAAGCGTTGACTTTGCAACGACGCAAAATCTCACACTGCCCTGATAGCAAAATGCGTTGAATGTGACTTCCACTGACGACGTGATCGAAGGTAAACCGCGATCTCCACTCAAACTAAAGTCTGCTACGCGTTTACCACCAAAGTAAATGGTATCTTCCTTTTCGTCTTCGTCCTCCTCAAAAATGGTGACTGACGTGAGAAAAGCCTTCAAGAGCGGCAATTTCCTTGTCAGTCTAAGCGGTCGGATTAAAGTAGAGCCCAGAATGATCATGTTCTTAATTTCCATAGAAGAGGGTCCAGAAATGGTGTCATGCAACCTTTTCACTCTTGTGGAATCATAAGATTCTGCTTCCATAGTTAGGTCGGGTTCAATAATCCCGCAGTAGTTTCCAGAGCTGTTGAGAATATTCACGAGATATGGTGGCGATGACCATTGATGACCATTTTGGTCCTCCTCAGGCAGAAAATTTCTCACTGCTTCAATGACAGCGTTAAGTAATACCGCTGAGGTGCTAACGTTTCCATGGTTAATGGCAACGGATCTTATGTAGTCGAGAGAGATATTTTCAGAGAATCTGACAAAATTTTGGCAAGTCTCTTCTGGTTGAGCTTGAATGCGCCATGGATGACACCAACTTTCTTGCTGGCGTTTAAGAAATCGGACGTTGGCCGGGAATATATTAAATTTTGACAATAAATTTGTTCCTTGGGATGGATCAGTGGTGATACTTTCAAACTTTAGAGTTTCAGATGGCCCCAAAATATAGCTGATGATTTGCTTGGTATCGCCAAGGCACTGATGAAATTTTAAAATTATTACGGTCACCATAACGTTATCAGCAATTCGCTGGACAAGCGTAACATTCCAGGGACTTTTTCGTTCGGGAAACTCTCCATTCATTAGTTTCTGATGCAATTTACCAAGTGTTTTGGTGTTCCAATTCTTTCCAAAATATTTCAGCTCGTGCACGTGATTTACGACGCTGAAAAAGTCATCCTTTTTCCAGAACCAATAGCCCAGACAGTGTTCAGGATAGCTCATCAGTTTATCCAAAACTGGAGAAGGTGACTCTGGATTTGCCTTTGGGACGAAATTTCTGTCCAAGACATACTGCACATATTCTTTCGTGACATGTCCACTTAGCTGCAGCACAGCAGTGACAATGGAACCTGTGATTTTACTGCTGCTTACGAAATAGTCATCCGCAAATAAGGTGCTTGGAGGGTCAAGCATATCCGTAAGGCCATGACTTTCCGCTAATTTCAATCTGGTAATGAAGAAGTCGACAAATATGGTTTTGTAAAGATAGTGTGGGATCCAGTACACCACAGCGTGAAAAACAGTTACAACTGAAAATGCCACATGTTGTAAAACTGTCTGAACTTTGAACGATTTCAAATGTTTGGTAATCTTAAATGCAAAATTTAAAAAGTTGTCAAAATTTAAGTACTTTTCGTTTTAGAATATCTACTGTGTATAATATAAATAGCTTACCCCTGTCTTGGTCGGAAAGGATTTTCCAAATATAGTTTTCCAATGGTCAACAAATTTGCCAAATCTCACCCACAGTTTCAAATTTACTGAACAGGATACGTCTGGCTTTATAACTCCAACATAAAAGACACCCAAATTCAGAAGTCCGACACAATCTGCAAACAGCCCTCTCAAAAATTGCATTTTTCCTAAAACCATTTTGCATTTACCAAATTATTACATTACTACTTTTCTACACAAAAGCCTGGATAGCAAAGCTCTAGCAAAATAATGAGTCGAGTTGGCCAACCTTTTTCAAAAACAAATACAATTCTAGTCTTACGTAAACAAAACACAATAAAAAGATGTAATACCAATTATTTTTCCAGATACAAGATGAAAACAACAATAACATCGAACATAGACGCAGCAGACAAGTCAATTTATTACCAACTCATAACCATAAACGTCATTTTCATTTCTATTCCAGTAAAATCTTTCCAGTTCCACTGGAGTATTTTTAAGCCATGAGAATGCATTGCAGATTTGATTGGATGGACAAATTATCACAGTTCAAAATGTTTTCATATCAAAATTTTGGCATATTTATGAATTCCTTGATTGAATAATTATGAAATACTTGAAAAGAGTTTCGTAAGACAACAATAATTTTTTCAATTTATTGTAATATTTTATTTATCACGTGCGATTTTTAACAATTTGCCTTTTTCGGGTACGAATCCACTTTGTACATCTAAAGCATCACGTTTTCACTGCATTTTACAATCTTACTGCGCATATTTATATCTTCGAAATGTTCACTTATGCACCTACGTGCAATTATTTACGTTACGTCAAAACTATTGCCTAATTCTAACAGACTTGCTCATAAATTATGTTCGCATAATACATTTATTATTTATTTACAATCTAACTTAAACTATCTAGTTTTAAATACTTTTATTGCGTTTTTGTACAAATATTTGTATAGCTTGTCTAAAAGGAACGTTTGTAAATCAAGTCGAAAAAATACACGAGTATCCTCTCCAATTCTGGATGACCTAATCTTCTCGTCTGTTCCATTATATTCCTGCACGCCTGTTCCTGGTAACTCTGCATGATATTTGGAAGGTCCAACTCCCTGTAAAGCTGCTTCACCCTCTCCACGCAGTTATCATCAAATTTGCCATAATTCTCCCTCAAAATCTGATACCTGTCAGGCCTGTTTGATAACATTTCCTTGGCAGTGACAAACAACCAAGTGCACTTGCCCTCCTGAATGTCCATCCCAACCTTGCCCGTTATCCGCTCATTCTCAAAGCAGTCAATAAAGTCATCCTGAACCTGAAACAAATGACCCAGGTCCAGTGTCAACGTCTCCACGTTTTTCCACAGGGCTGACATGCCGTTATTTCTGGGTATCCCAGCAAGACACATGGCAAGTGCTACGGGCAGATAGCAGGTATAGTAGCTAGTTTTATGGCGCACGATTGAATTGTACAGGTCAACGTTGTAGCTGGAGAATCGGTCGTCTGGAGACTGGCCGGCAATTTTTATACTGGATCTGGTGTCCAGACTCTGGCCCATTGCCGTTTTGAATGTGATGGCGAGGAAGAGATCGAGAAGGTCGGGGAAGCAGGGGAGATCTCTGAAGTATTTGTTAAGGATTTGGTACGAGACGTGCTCCAGGAGGAAGGTGTCGTTGAGAGCCGTTATCCCTTTGTTGTCTACGCGATGCCAGCACGGCTGACCTCGACGGAGGCGACCACCGTCCATGATGTCGTCAGCGACGAGGAAGGATGCTTGAAGCTACAAAATAACATTTCATATTCAAATTTGCTTTAAAAATATTTTGAAAACGCATTTAAATTTTAAAGCACTTACGATTTCTACGCACCATCCTAAAATGCGGGATAATTTTATCATTTCACATGATGCGTTAGGCATGAGACTCTTAAAAGTCAGTTCGACGAGCCTTCCTCTACAAACAAAATAAATAGGCATATAAAATTATATTAAACAGGTATATTAAATTTTTATTTTAAAATTATCTTAAATATTTTTAATGCGTGTTTCAGTATGTTACCTGATTTGTTTGCCATTGGGTACATTGTAGTTCATGACCGTTTTGAGCCACTCCCAAGATTCTGACATGGAGCCTTCCAACTCTTGGAAATTTGTATCTTCAAACATCTCATGACTGTTGTTGTTATTGTTCCCATTAATTATTTTGCTATCCACACCACGACTGAAAAGGTCCTTCATGATAAATTTGAATGTTTCGTCAAAACCGTTGACACTACTGTTGCCAACCGAGTGATTGTTAACTCTGCTCATGCTTTCGGCTTCACTCTGGTGAAGACAGGACTTTATTGGAACTGGGACCGCCAACGGGATCGTTACTGGGGACGGAGATGGGCCCATTTTTGCCAAACTCTGTACTTTTGTGCAAGCTTCTGGAGACGAATGTTGTGCCTGCTGGACCACTATTATTCGGATGATAATTGAAAACTTCAGGAAAATCCCTTTTATACGGTTTCTTTAAATGGCCAACACGTTGTGGCCAAGATAATTACCTGTAATAAACCAGAAATTGACTACAGTAACTGTTAGATAATTACTATATCATAAGTCTTACTGGCAGAACTGGAAACTGTCTAACAGACAATGAGATTGCTTAATCCGACAACCTCAATTCTCATAATGATCCTTTATACTTTATAGACTATTGTAATAAATCAATCTAACACGCGTACATTATCCATCTGGATAATTTAGTCTCTGAACCTTCGTAGACGGTGTAGCAGGAAAAATTTGCGAACTTCTTTAGTGTTTTGGGAACCGTGCGTAGCTTGACGTCAGTGGAATGTCACATGTAACATTTTAATTATGAATTATAATCTATCACATTAAATATTTGCACAAGGTTTTTGATGAGGAGCGGATTTGAGTCTTTATCGTTTCAACATATTTACTATCGCCGGATGCACCCGTGAGAACGTGTATTTCTTATTGGAGTCGGACCAGCGTAGTTACTATTTCTCTAAATTAAATGAAAGTTGTAAATTGTGTAATTTTAAAAGTTTTGACGGTTTTTAAACGTACAAGTAAGACATGATTCATTGTAACTGTCAGAAAACACACGGTTCATTACGATTTTAAATTGGCTAATAATCAGGCACGGGTAAAAAAAATGTGTCGACACTTCTGGATGGATGATAACACGGGCGGTTTCTTGGTGCTTGCTGTAATGTACTACAGTTATTATTGCTGTAATGTTATAATGTTAAAGGTGCATATTTTAGAATTTTGAAGGATGTTAAAAAATTGACGCAATCTGTAGAGTTTTAAAAATTAAATTAAGCAAAGCGTATTTTATAGCATAATTCATGCCAAAGGTTTTACGCATCATATAATATCTCCACACATTTAAGTATACGTGGAGTTCTCGAAAGATGAGACACACGTTGATCAAGCAATGAAATGGTTTTTCTATACTAAAATTGTAAAATGCCAGAGAATATGATCATCTTTCAAAACCTTTTTGCTGCCATTACAGTAATTTTAATTACTACATAACAAGCATCCGTGGGAGCACAATAATATCTATAATGGTATGTATGCGCAGTTGCCAGAAATTGCTCCATCAAAGTGACAACATGACACACTGTCCTCTGGACAGTATCTGGACTTTGTACCATCCTTTTCTAAACCAGCAAAAAAAAGGAAATGCGTAACGTTTCATGTAAATACACTCACGTAAACATGTATTAATATATTATGTGCTAACTTAATTTAATCTTTCGTACATTTTCATACATTTTTTAATAATATTTACCTAATAATAATATACAGATACCATTTAGTATACGTAAATCTTCCATGAAGGGTCATTCATATTGCAAAAATGTTTAATTATATCATGCATATTATTATTCTAAATTGTTGATATTTGCAAATTGCACTAAATTAGTTTAGCTGTACCTTACGCAGTAAGGAGCCGCCATGTTACAAGACCTCAGAACCCCGCAAAAGTAAAATGTAAAAATTAAGTCCTAACTGCTTATCAGATGAAACTGCGCATGCATGTGAAATGCAATGAAAAGACGCGACGGGAGAGAACAAAGCAAACAATTCGGCCCTGTCATTTCTCTCTTCCTGATTGCCTTATTTGCTGGGCTTGCGTTTTTCACAGACAAACACACCACCAACCAACAAATCACCTGTTGATGCCGTGCCGCAAGCAAACAACGACAAAATATTTTGACTCGCCGCTCGGCTCAGGATGAAGAAGATGAAAGGCCTTTATTAAAACTAACTACATCGGCAGTTAAGAGTTTAATTATTTGTAGAGTTGTTGATTTGGTGTCGGTTTCTGTTTTGTCATTTATTGTTTTGGGAGCGTATACAAAATGAAGGCCTACTTATTTTGGCACAAGCGAATCGCATTTCAGTTGACAGATGGCTTGTCGTTTTTCCATGGGGGGAAGAAGAAGGGGGAGGTGGAGATTGTGCTGGCCAACCGGGATTTGACTGCCTATTCGGGAGGAGATGCCTCCCAAAACTGGAGTGTATTGTCAAAGTTGAAGGATCTTGAGAGCAGTGCCAAAAGTGATAAAGAGGTTAAAATGGCTAATTATACGTAATTTAAAATTATTAATTGCATCACTGATGACATTGTGTACTATTTAAGGAGGCACTGAACTTGACTTAACTATTGTATATTTTGTTGATTTTGGTTATTGTAGAAATCTCTCAAGATAACATTCACCGACTTGATACTCCAAGTCTCTGCTACAACCCAAATGAGTGTTCGAATCGAAGGTGAACTCCTCCAAGAGATTAGAAATTTGCTGGGCTCTGGAGTTCGTGTCAAGTTGGAGATTTTGAAGGCTCAAGTGGGTAAACCAGTCCCCTTCACATTTTCAACCCCGTTCACTGTCGCTAGACCAACATTCTTTGGTTCCACATCCGCTTCTCAACCGGGACAAAGTGGAAGTGGAGGGATCTTCGGTGGAGGAAATACAAGAAATGGTGCTTCTGGTGGTGGGTTGTTTTCCTCATCTACTACTCCGACCCCTACATTTGGCCTTGGTCTCGGTCAGTGCTCATATGCGAGTAGTCTTTGGCAGAGTTGTGGTAAGTACCGAGAGTTAATAGTTATTGTCATTATTTAATTAGTTTTTTACTTGTTTAAATGTCACTGTTTTAATGGTACTCTTTTTACCGAAGAAATGGTGCTGACTCCGACGACTTTGGGGAATGACTCGAAATCTGCGTACTGTGAAGATACAATCGTATTCCCTGGCGATTGGAAGGAGCATTGGATTACTGCATCATCAGAGGATGATGATGATGATGACAACATGTTCACTGCTGAAATTAATTTAATCGTGTCTGTAGTCCAGCCCCTCGTTGCCGGAAGTGATAAGACTGGTTTTAGCGGTTGGTCTTGGAGTACCGACGCCGCGCAAATTAACAAGCGACTCCTTCAGGAAGAACTGCGTAGTGATGTTGAGATTATTGCTGCAAACGGCAATGCAGTCAAGTGTCACAGTGCGTTTCTTGCAGGTACTTGTCAATCACTATTATTTACTTCTAATTTAATTGGTTCTATATAATTAATAATTTCCATGAGTAGTATGGTTTGTTAAATATTTTAATATATGAACTTTTGTGTGCAGTTCACAGTGAGGTCCTGAAGACTATGCTGGACAGCGGAATGGAGGAGTCAAAAACCAACAAAATTTCCATGTCAGATGTGAGCGAGGATGGAGTGAAGGCCCTGTTGGCTTATCTGTACTACCGCGACGTGGCCAAGCCTAATCTCAGTTCCAGCGTCGCTACAGAACTACTTCAAGTTGGTCACAAGTATTTGGTGGGTTGCCTGGAGGACGCGATGAAGAGCATTTTGCTGGACAAACCAGAAACCTGGTTTGACGGCGACTCGGCGCTCCGCCTCTTTTACTTTGCGGGCAAGTTAGAAGTACACGGCGATCTCAAGTTGAAGGCGGTGCAGGTGCTAAAGTCGTAAGTGTCAAGATTATATCCTATTATATTCTTAGCTTTAATTTTAAATATCATAATACTAACTTTGCACTGCAGAGACGATAAGAATGTAAAAAGCTTGTGCAACGGAGAGCTATATGCTGACGGAAAATAAATCCCGCTCCTCCCAAAAATCCCGCTCATTTTAATTAATTTGCAAAAAATGGAATAAAATCTGTAAAAAAAAAAGACAATTTTAACGCCAAATGCGCGAAAAATAGCGAAATTCTCACATTGCCCCATAAAACAGCTTGCGAAAAGCTGGATTTATTGGCTAAATCGTAGAATTTTTAAGACCTCATTTACTTATTTCTGTTAGCCGCGTTCGAAATCATCCCCAGAAAAATCCCGCTCATGCAACCGCGGTTGCACAATACCTACATTCTTATCGTGCCTGCGTTTGCAGTATCTAAACCTAATTTATTTTGCTGTTTTAGTAAGCCAAGTGCAGTGCTCGCGTCTGAAGAGTACCAGCGTCTATTCGACGTTGATGATGCCGACGACGTGGAAGCTGGAGACGGAAACGGCAGCGTTAATTGGAATCAGCATCGTGCTCAATTACAGGCTGCCAAGGAGCTGTGCAACGCGCTTCTGTCGTCAACTGCTGGAACGTCTTCAGCACCAGCTCCAACTAACAATGGAATTCTTCTGAATGCGAGAAGGCGACTTCCTCCGAAGAAATAGACTTTTGTGAAGTTAATATGTTTATGTAAAATGCGTGTGCGAATTTGTGATACAAATTAACTACCTTTTGTACTCTTTGTAAACTCTTTTCTTTTGTACTCTGAACTTTTGTAACTGACTCAAATAGGTTATGTATGCAATGACAAAATATTTTCTTTCTACTATAAACTTTGTAAGCAACATTTTGATAAAAACCAACAGTGAAAAAGAACGGATATGATTAATTCGACAATGAACATGTAATAAAGTGGAGCTTTCTTTGAGAGCTGATTGAAATTAATTACCATTAAGTTTTACTAATGATTCATAAGCAGTAGTGGACATATTTTATAACATTTACATATAATTAATGACTTAATATTTTGAGGTGGCAACTATTATTATTGCGCAGATTACAAGCAACTCAATGCATATGTCTCCAAAGCCATTAAATAACAAAAGACAAATTTGTCAAAAATATTTATCGTTGTAAGGAGCCGGGCAGTGAGACGGATCTTGCGCATGAAACTCAAAGGGTACTTATTTTTCTTTGTTGCTTTGTACCCGCAGTCCGCACGTAGTCACCGAATCCAACTCAACACCGCATAATGCCTACTTTGTATTTTATTCAGGTACGTCGGCCACACAATGTGTAATAGACGATCTCATTGTACATTGTGCGTCGGTTAAAATTAATGACTTAAGCTTTCTCCTATTGTGTGTAGGTAATTTGGGAGAAGAATAGCCACTAATTTGTTCAATTATGTACTTAGGTACTTCAAAGGATTGAGAATGAAGCAACAAGAAGCTGTGATGGCAGCAACATCATAATATGAAAATGTAGGTAGGTGCCAACTCGAGAAATATTATTTCCAATACCAATTACCAAAAATAATGTTGCATGCCATTTAAAACGGCTGTGGAATCCGTGAAAGTTCCTCCTAGTATATATTCACGTGAAAGTGCTGAGAATTTTACAAACTGAAGGCACAAAGTTAAATTATAAAAGTTACGCTGTTCACAGTGATTATTACAAAGTTACACAAAGGTCATAGATGAGCGTTATACAGAATCTGAAGTGTTAAAATTAAAGAATTAAAGGTCTATATTAAAATACCAGTTTAAAAAAAATGACTGTAACCGAGGAAAATCAGGCGTCCGGTGGAGCCTTCCAGGGTTCTTCTTCCCTTCAAGTTTTCACCAACAATTTGGTAAGCTTTCAGTCAGTCAATAGCATTTTGGTCCATGAATAAATTTACAGTGTACCGTGATTTAATTTGTGACATAGTTAGCAATTAGTTAATTATTTATATATTTTTCTTTTGCAGATCCTCCGGCTAATAGCCAAGGAATGTTCTGTGGAGGATCTGAAGTGCTTCCGCCTTCTCAACACAGCTTGCTACAACGCAAGTCAACCCTTTTGGCAGAAGAATGCCGCTGTGTGCGTCGGACCGTTCTACGGATGGCGAAGGGTCAGTATCCAGGAGTTTGTGGGGTGTGTTGAGAAAGATGACAAGGAAGACACCTCCATCCTCACTCCATTTCAGAACTTCAAACTGCTATTCTGTACCCTACCACCGGTTCATCTAACAGACGATGAATTGCAGACAAGTGCCGAGTTCCGGTTTTGGAAGGTGTGCGGAAGAGACATAAAGCATCTCCACTTGTCGCACTGTCGATTTGACCAGAAGAAGCTCGTCAACGTCATTTGCTACTTGGCAAGGAATTTGGAGACTCTCGTCATCGAAGGGATAGAAAGGAGTTACGAAGGCTCATTGGAAACAGACCTGTTGAGGACTCAAAGTAACCTGAAAATTCTTCACGTGGCAGGAAGACTTCCATTTCCAAACTGGCGGTTTCTCAAGTACTTCCCCAGTCTTGAGGTTAGTTAACTTAATGTGATATTGGTAGTTTCTAAAATTTAACTATTATTTTTATATGAAATGACTAATGCGTGATTTTGTTTTATTTTTACAGGAAATTAAGCTTGACAAGTTCACCGACCGTAATCTTATCCCGGACCTGAGGGACCTTCGAAGAGAAGATGGAAACATTCTGAATCTCAAGAGTTTGGACGTGATCCACACAGAGCAGTCCTTGCATGGCTTGACTGAAGCTCGTCTCCCTTTGGAGCATATGAGTCTTCGTCTGGAACGAGAAGTCCAGGAGGACACCCTTCGAGACAAAATGCAGTGTCAGTGTGCCACCCTCCAGACACTCAAGTTGTTTCGGTTTCCACTTCCCCACTGGACACCTCTCTCATCTTCCCCCCTCCAAGTAAACTTTTCTTCCCTCAGGGAACTCCACTTGTGGGGCAAGGTGGTTTCCAGCTTCAACTTTCTGAAATGGATGCCATCCCTAAAGAAGCTAGTCGTGGACCTCCTCTGTTACGCCAAGTCCTCCCAAATCTATGACTTCTCCACATTGCGAGAAAAACAGCCCATTGAGCGTCATCCAGGAGACATGGTCTATGCTTCTAATCTCTTGCTGGAAACTAAAAACTTTGAGCACCCAAACCTGGAACATTTCCAAATGGACTATGACTTTGAAAGAGAGAGTTTTAAGCTACTGGTAACGTGGATGCCAAATCTGACGACATTTCAAGGAATCGTCGTCTGTGATGAAATGTTGAGTGTGGCTTGTACTACAAGCCTTGTAGTCAGTGGCCAAAGCTGGAGCATCTCAAGCTTCTTTTTGGAAGTGATGTGAGTGACCAAGGTATAACTGGAGTGACTTTGGCCTCGACAGTTGGGAAGGAAGAGCGACAGCCGAATCTAACTAATTTAAATGGTAAGCCATAAACATCATATTCATGTCATTGAGATCATTATGTATTTTATTTTTGTCTGTAATTAAATAATGTGGATAATTATTCTAATATTTGCTGTCATTTTGTTTGACATTTCAGAACTGAGAAGCTTTGAGCTAGAATACTATTGCGACACGTCCCCACTCTCGGACGCCTCTGGTCACTTTGCCTTTCTCAGGATGCCCCGACTGGAGCGACTACGCGTTTGTGTTTCTCCACAAATGACAGAGACGACTGAAGCGCTGCTCAAGGAGACAATTCCCGATGTCCAGATTCTCCGCAACTACGGCGAGAATCACTCCAAAAGTGTCCCTATCAATTGTTGTCAGCGTGTGTCGTTTTATTTCAACAATGAGTCACTGAAGAATAGGTCATCGTAGTAGCTTTAGATACTTAGACAATAATGTTTTATTTATTATTCACATTGTTATCTAGGTTTAGTATGTACTTTCCGTGATTTTATGAATAAGAATAAATGAAATTGTTATAAAATAGTATTTTAAGAAATATATATATATATTCATATTTAATAAAAATTATTTGCCTGAAAAATTACGGTCACACCTTCCTCAATTATCATCACTAATACTTATTAAGCCATTTAAAAAATATAAGATATTTTCTTTCATTAGTATAAAAATTGTACATAAATTATAATTATACATTGAATTAAGGTTGTAATACCAGAAAACAAAAATGTAAATACATAAGCACACGTACACAACTACTAGGTGCTAACAATTTTACCATCACGCTTACACCACATAATATAGATTTTGTAGACTTTTTCCAATTAAGGTATTTATGGGTAATAAGGTGCAATTTTATTTGCATTTTCTCATTCATCACATATGTCCAAGTAGGCAAAGTAAAAACAAGTAACGAGTTGATAAATATTTTCTTAGATACTCAAACTATTCATGTACGTAGGCGTTTTATGGCTTATTTTACGAATTATTTGGTGCATTGAAGTATTTTTTAAATTAATTCCAATTGAAAGATTCCTGTTATTTGATAAGGTAATTGTACTAAAGCAGTTGTGATGGAGCTGTTGCATAATAGATGGGCACATGTCCCCGAACTAATGATAACTTGTGCAGTGGGCTGAAAAAATGGAATTCGATTTTTCGCATTATTATTTTAGCAATGTCCTCAAATGCAGGGCCGGAGTATACTCTCGTTTTTCATTTTCAATGTTTTATGCATCTCAGATACACTGAAAATTGCAATGGATTTTTTATAATCTGATTTGTATTTGATTACCATGTAGAATTTTAAGGCAAAGTGATGATTAAATCAGTAATGAACTCGAAAATCATCTTGAAGAAAGTGAGTGTGGTGGAAACAGTAATGAAGTAAAACCTTCCGGTCCACAGTTTCAGTGTTGGGCAGCTCATCAAGATCCTTCGGAAATCCTTGTGCCGCGTCTGGCTCCATGAATCAATAAAGCTGCATCCCAAATCAAAGACTTGAGATGCCATGTTGAGAATTCTACGGAATATGCAAAAAGAAAGACGTACGTTCATATTATTTTCCCAATTTCATACAGTACATGTGTAAAAAACTATTTCTATGTTTATTACGCAAATCCGCCTGTTGAGCAATTGAAAACACCCACCGGGTACGCAAGAATTGTTGGAAATTCCTCGATAAACACGTGATTCATGCTCCGAACCAGTACAAAGCCACATGACACCAATGAGCCCCAGAGGTGAAACTTAACCAATGGAATAGCCAACGGAGCCATGCACTCGTTAAATACCTGACACAGGATCATCAGCGACTTGTATGTCTCGATGCCATTTTTTGGGTTACGTAGCTCGTCAATTGTATAGTCGGTATCATTATTATTGCTAAATTATAAAACACCTACTTTGAACATTTTCTCCTAAAATACTGAATAATTGAATACTTTCAGAAATTTAATTAACTTACTGTGACTCCTTTAGCCAAAATTGAATTGTGTTTGTGTGAGCCACCATGATCCAAACCAGCAGAACATAAGAAGTAATCACCTGCCCAGCATTCATGTATTCTTGAATGACCCCAGGAATGAGACAGTACCACGGTACCGGATATACATAGCTGGTGAGAAACCAGGGTTTGAACGGCATCAGAAAGTACAAGGTCATGGCAACGAAAACCTGGCTGACGTTGGTCAGTGTGACAATATTGACGACCAAACGGCCACCCATAGTGTAACCTTCCAAGTGGATCAGATATTTCTCCACGTATGACCTGTTGAACTCGAGCATAGTGTTGATGTACTTTCTTATCTAATTACCAAGAAAATGTTTAGACAAAACAAATTTGTTGGTTATTGATATCTATGCTATAGTAAATTATTCTAATACTTACGGCGTCCTTGTAAAGATACATGTTGAGATTGAAAGTTACTGCCCAGATATACCAGAGGACACCCAAGGAATTCATGAAAACCTCCCTGTAGGCTGTTCTCTTCACCGATACTTGTTTGTAGAATCCGTGAAGCTGGAAACAACAGAGGCAGCACATTTGAACCGTGACAAGGGCCCACTGGACTGTCCACATCTTTTCAAATGTCGGACTCCACTTGTCAATCCTCCACTCTTTTGCATTCCATTTCCAGGGAAATGCTCCGGACGTTGCTCCCAGCCATATAATTTGCTTTAGTCGCTGCATGCCATGTTTGTCCAGAAGTCGGCTTTGTTCAGAAGGATACTCTGGAGGCGGTCGAAGTTTTCCAGAACCACCAGTTGGAGTGTATGATTCTTCATATTCGTCGTCGTCGTCGCGATGAAAATTGGGGTCTCGCGTTACCCTGTTTCTTGAGTTCAGTAATCCACTGGATTCTCGACGGTGGTCTAGCATTCCCGTTGCGGAAAAGCGGAGTCGAGTGTCATATCCGGTGAAGGTTTTAAATGGTCTTGTTCCATCATCTGCGTCTTGGGTTAAATTGTTTCCAAAGATCTCCCGACCCGTGAAATTATCCATGGTTTCGTCGTAGGGAACCGTGGTCAAGCCATTCACCTTTGAATATAAATGGCAATGGAGTTATTTTGTACAATAACCGAAGTACATAATGATAACAACAAGGCCCTTCATTTACCTTGGCCAAATTACGCCTTCGTCGCTTTCGTAAAGTTCCTGTTTGCTGCATTTCCTTTTACTAGAAAGCGATAATATGTGGACAAGTGTCGCCAAAACTCCTGGACAGAATGTCTTACGGGTGTCGTTGATGGGGTCTGCTTAATAACTGGATGGTGAACGTCAAAGTCATTTTAAAGTGCCGTGTTTTTTTTCTATAAATCAGTGAACAATAGGTATATAACACGAGTAGTTAGACATTTAAAATGCAATGGTACTGTTAATTATAATGAGCTCTCTACATCGAAACGAAAGCGGAATGGCACGAAATTCTTTATAATTTACGAAAATACTTTCTAATGACCGCACGTGACGTATATCAGCCTGATTAAATAATAAATTATTTGAAAATCTATAATTGGGTTAATAGATAAATTGCAGTATTATACGTCCCAGAGTCATTGCTGGTGTATGAAATGGTTGGATAATTCCAGTTAGAAGAATTTTAAAATTGTCTGTGATTTTCCATATACTGAAATGGCAAGACGATAAAAGTTTAAATTCAAATTTTATAGATCAGCATACAAGGGACTTATAATTCCAGTAGCGTCTTAAAAAGAACAAGATGAACCTTCAGTTAATTGATTTGAATTTGAATCACATCATGAAAAATTGAAAACCTGAGTTAGTGTCACCGAAATGAACTAGTTAACGTATGGTAATTTTTGTCAGAAATGCAGTAAGCCTACAGATATGTTATTACTCTACTTCATCGGCAAAGATTTTTAACTATGATTGGTATTTTTGAGTGTGCCATTATTGTAATTAAACAAAACGGTCTTCGGCAAAGTTACTTCCACAGCCGTACGTTTATTATGTATATCAGCGTGAAATAATTAACCTTACAATCCAAAAAAAGTGACAAAGCCAAGATATTGAAAATGGGTACATTGTAAAATTTAGTAACTTTAATTAGGGTGAGGTGATGTAACAGTTTAAAATTTAATGATCATATCATTTTCAGTTTGTATCAGAAGAGTGTACGTATCTTGCCAATTTCAACAGGCTCGTAGTATTTCAAAATTTAATTGCCAACTTTCTTTAGTTCCAAAGACGCCTCCAATGACTCCACACATGATTGGCACTTGTGGTTTATAAAATATATATTCGCACAAAGTGGCTCAACAGCTACTCCACTAAAAAATCTATATGACATGTATATGCATTAAAAATTTTACATCACGTAACTACGAACGTGTTGTCCGGAGACAATCCTTTACTCATCTACTATATAAGATGCCTATTAAACTTTGCGCGGATTCATCTTACCCCATGACAGTCAAGTACTACATGCTTTCATATGCACTTTTGCCGATTGTCAAACCGTTTCAAATTCTCCCTCCTGTGACGAATCTAGGCAATTTTGAAAATTCTAAACTGATTCAAAAGAATCCTTATACTTTCTATATGTCGACAAATGATTTGGAATTTTTAAAAAGTATTTCCTTCATAGTTAATTTCCAAAAAAACTTTGACACTGGAAATGTGCACATAATACGTATTTACCTTCATGGCATGCATGCGAATATACATGATGCATATATGTATGAGTTTATTATGTAATTTAAATATTCCTTTTAGGGATCGTGCATTTAGTACGTCACGTTCAGAGTGGGGAGGGGGTTCTCCGGTGAGTGTGAAATTACATGTTAAAAGGGGTACCCTGTAAGCGTGACATAGGCGGAGGAGGAGGGATTTCTGAATGGGGTTTTAGCGTGACGGTGCTACATGTCTGATCCCTACCTAATTTGGGTGTTATTAGGTAACAACATTAGGAGTACCCATTGTGAAATCGTAGTTTTCATTACGAAATATAGGGCTTCCATTATTTGATGGTGGTGGTTAACGAAACAGGAGGAGGTGGCTAATTTTTAATGCGCCTTTTCGCTAATGGTGTGAAAGGTGATTAGGGAACGAAAAGTTAATGTAAACGGTTATAATCTCTTGCATGACATGACATGTTGTAAAGTGGACAACGGCCATGCATAAGCATCGACTCCAATGTAAAAATGGGCCGGTAAGGGCACTTTGATTCAGATTCGTGCCCCAGAGGGAAAGTCGTGACCCAGGGGGGAAAGTCGTGCCCCAGAGGGAAAGTCGTGCCCCAGAGGGAAAGTCGTGCCCCAGAGGGAAAGTCGTGCCCCAGAGGGGAAAGTCGTGCCCCAGAGGGGAAAGTGTCCTTACCTTAAATCTGTCTGTAAAGTTTCTAGAGCCCGTTGATTTCAACGGGCCTTCTACGTCTAGTATATGAGACCTTAAGCTTTAAGAGCCGCACGTGTAAAATATTGGAGTAGTCCGTCGGGCAAATTTGCACGCAGGGGAAAACTCGTCAGCCATGCCACATCGGAAACTATCAAGCCAAATACGCAGGTCCTTATTTATGCTGGGTTTTTAAATTATCAGCACATTATCAGATATATTATGGAAACACCATTACATCATTAGCTGAAAAACACTGACGGAAATTGCTGATTAAATAGTAGCTTTCGCAACACCGTTTATTAATTTGGTACTTGAGAAGTTATTTATATTACGTAACCGTGTGGAGGTTCAGCGCGTCGCAGACACGGTTAATCTGTTTCCGACGTGTGACATACTTATTTCGAAATAAGAGTACCCAGTACTCTAATAGCTCGTTTTTTTACTATTTCGGAAAGGTAAACGGGAATCGTTATGGTGAGCGGTACGATGTTGAAATAGTTCAACATTGTCCAGAGCATAACATAGGTTAATACATACGAACGAGTTAATCGTCATGCTGAATGTAAATAATGTCTCGCTAATTGCAATATGAACCGCAATTTCCTCTTGATGTAGTTATCGGGAAACCGTACAAACATCTGACAGTAACAGTACGCAAAAGAACAATGTTTTTGTATCCATATTTTATCGTAGTGACGAACGATCTTAATCTCATGCAGTTAATTATCTTATTTTCTTTGTGGGCTAGGATGGATTCATTTTGAAAACGAAGTGGACAATATAAAGTAAGTTATGTTGAGACAAAGGAAAAGTTAATGCCAACCTTGATTAATTCAAAACTCTTTAACTTTTAAGTCCCAGTGCGAACAAAAATAATTTAAAAATGTAACATTTGATGCATGATTACTAAGAGATTTTATAAGGAAAATTGTCTTTGTCACGAAAGTTTAGGATAGTGTAAAGTCAAGGTAAGGTTAAAACGAGGAACTCGTTAAATATTCTGCTGTCAACTAGTCCATTCTATATGAAATGTTCATGAACAAAAAAATGAAAAGTTGTATAGCTAAAAATAACAGTAAATAATATATTCAAGTCAAGTCATATGACTGGAAATTGACATGTACCGAGAAAGTGTCAAATTTCCATCCAAATGGACATCACTCGACATTGCAAAATGTGTTGTGCAATCAAAATTGCGTGTGTGAATAAACATTTAGACACTAATTTTCAAGTCATTGGACATCGTACTAGCAAAGCAATTGAACGCGAATACTGTATTTTCCCGTGACTTTTCAACATGAAACTGCAATTGTTAATGCAAGTCATCCTAGATCTATCTGTTTTTAAAATCATAAACCTTAACCTGTTTTACAATTCCTTCAATAATGATCACAAGATTGTACAGGCTAACTAATTTGTATTATCAAAACTTGAATTTGACGATGTTGTATGTACAAATTTCGCAAGAAACTATCACCATGATATATTCATGATTTTAACTTTGTTGTCCCAAAACAAAAATATGTTTACAAACGGAATGTTATATGTTGTAAGGTTAATCTTGGAAATGTTGTTGCGTGCTAGGAAAAAATACAAGTAAGTCCCCAAAAAGCATAACGTAAATTGTTCCCCAGAATTGGCAGGATTTAATCCTTTATGAGTTTCTGAACTTGGATAAACGTAAATGAAATTGAACAGAGAAATGAAAGTGGACTGAAAATGAACAAAGTTATGTAGATATTTACATATATGTAAACCCTGAGAACCGATTTTCTTTGGTTCAGTTTCAGTTCATACGCATTTTCTACGGAACTTGAAAATATGGCTGCCTTTATTACACCAACAGAACTTGACGCGACAGTTAAATTGAGCTAAATCAAGGGCAATTCGATTAATTACTTAAACTACCTACTTATGTAGTTGCTTTGACAGCACGTAAACTGACTTATTATTAGCTGAGTGAGACGCATATAATCAGCAAGAGGTTATATAAAAGAGAAAAACAAGCAGAAACTCTTGAAAAATTGATCCTCTGAAAACATTTTGTATAATTTGCACAACCTTGGATGTGAACCCAAAGAGTAAATTATAAGGTCAAAGTTTAACAAGGGCAAGGTGTGTTACCAGGGATTCCCGCAGGAATTCATATGGAACCTGATACGAAAATCGACAGTTAAAAGATACTTATGGAAATTAGAGACATTTCTCATTAGCTAATGGCTGTTTAGCTAATTCGATTTTCAGAATAATTAAAAGTTAAAAATTGACAAATGCAATGTTTGTAATATAAGTTTTAAAATTCACCCAGTGTAGTTTTATTACATTACCATATATAGCATAACATTTTAAATTAACATTTGCTTATCATGAATAAAATCTGTAAATTGAAGAAAAAAATGAAATGATTTAATATAAATATGTAATTTTTCAGCCAAAATGGTTTTGTAAGTTATCTTTATGAGCACTGACATTTACATTGACTAAATGTCATCTCTCTTCAAATTGTGGCTTTTGCATCATTTGTCATTTCAAGTTTTGCGTTGGAAATACTAAAATAGATGAGCACCATCACGGCATAAGAATCCACATATTTCCAGAGCAAAAACTATCAAATTCAAAAATGTTTAGTAGACGCTACTACAAACTAATTGCCATGACCCTTCACCTCTGCGTGTATTTCGGCGTGTCCCCTATAGCCTTCAACGAAAGGAAGCTACTTTTTGAATGTTCTCGCGAGAAAAATTCCATAATGTTCTTGAAAATCAAGAGAAACTTTCTCTTTTCTGTAATGTGGATGTTTGGAAGCTTGTCCAATGTTGTTCTAGTCTATATTTGCCAGCAACGTGACGAACTGCAAGTGAGGCTGGTATTCTTCATCTCAGGAGTGATTTGTATTAAACTATTCAATTACTCGATTCTTCTCCAGCGACCTGTCCAACTCGCTGAATCAGTTCTTCATTTTCCTTCGCTATTTGCATCGTAAGTGTAGCAGGCAGATCGTGAGCTGCTACCCTAATTTTGATAATTTGTGAATATTATGCACGTTTTTAAATTGCCAATATCTTAATTTCCATAGGAATATATATGCCTGGTTTCCAACCCAACAAAAGCCAAGCAAACCGAATTCACGACGCTTCTATGTACGCTGTCGGGATAATCATACTCCTTATGCATGCGTTTCTTGTAATATATCTTTTGTATGATATATGATGTTGTATAACATAGTACTCTACGTCCCTGCCTCGAGGGTTCATATTTTTGGGAGGACTTGTACCAGAAAAATATTTCGTATTTCCGGTGAAACTTCTGCTTATCATATTTCATGCATACACGCTCACTGTGCTTAGCATTTGCATTGCCTTAAATACTGGAACAGTACTGAGCGTTTCCTTTTACATCTTCCTCGTATTGACCAGGGAACTCCATCTGGGCAGAAAGTCTTACAAAACTTTGGACACTCTCCGCAGACCCAGAAACATCCGACACGTTTATCGTGCCTTCCAAATACTTCTTGCCAACTTTCTCTGCTTTGTAGGCCCGTATTTACTGGTATTCAGTGGCATGTTTACATTTGTTCCTATATACATCAATTTTGCTCTGTTTAAGTACTGGGGCGATCTGAATCGTGTTACTAAGGCCCCACTGATTGTTGGTGACATATTGGCAAATTGGATATGGATAGCACTTTTGGAAATAGGAAGAATGCTATTTTCAGGAGGATGTAAAGTTTTAAAGAGTTGGAAAGGCAAACAGTGGGAATCTCAGGACGAGTATCGCCTAATGAAGCGCTTTCATTTGTCTTGCAAGCCACTTGCGTTGTGCTGTGGAACGCAATATGTTATTAGGAAGGGAACCATTCTTGTGTACTACAAAGCAGTAGTAAGGGGAACGTTTAGGGCGATTTTAACCACCAAAACATAAATGTCAGATTGTAGAATAGATAGAGTTAGAATCAATCAGCACATGTATGTACATTCAACATTAGAATAAAATAAGTTAGTAGTAACTTACGTTTGCACTTTAAACTTTTGATTTTAGTTTTCCGACTCATGGTTTTGGAAATTAGGATCATAAGACCTGTAAATCATATTTCCAATTATTACGAATTTGACACTCAGGTTTACAATGTTCTTTTTGTGGTACGTGTACGCAATGTACTTATGTACCTACATGCATGACATGCTTCATGTAAATGTAAAGTAGGTTGTATGTTCGTTCATGTCTTATTGGGCTTATCGAGACAAACATTATAAAAATTCAAGGACAAAGCCGATCATTCAAGTGATAATCAATAAAATCAATACATTTCGTTTAGTTTAACGCAAGTTGTCGACGACTATATCATGACACCATTTTTAAGCAAGCATTATTTTCTTTTGTTAAACATGCAACATATTATTATCTTGAGAAGCAGCCTAGTAATTTGTTGAATACTGATAAACAGAAAATTTCCAAGACTATCATGAGCGTTTCTTGTCTTTCTCGCTTTAATTGCGTCCGAGAATTTTTCCTGGGAAATGTTTATCTTCACGCGAAAATATGGTTTGTGGCCGATGTCACCCAGTCGTGCACGTCGTTCCTGCTATCCCTGTGCGTTGCAAACTTGTTCAATTTTCCGGAAGCCGTTTGGCATTTGGGAATTCCGTTTGTTGGTAATACAAGAAACTAATATAATTTCTTTTACATAAATTGCAATACAAATGAATTTACTGGTCGGTTAAATGTAACTTTTACAGATACCTGGTATTGTTACTATTTATCCTACGACATGTATCGGACGGGAAGCCTTTTGGATCTCATGTTTCACGTGATATACCTAATTGGAAGTATTATCATGTTGCTCGGGATCACAACTCAGAACCGTTGGCTTTGTGGAGTATATCCGTGCACCACCATTGTGTCCCTCGTGGCGTTCATTTGTGTGCGGGTGTGGGTGCGTTCGCAATGTCGGACGGTACTTCCTATCATTAGTCTCGTGTCAAAGGAAATTTGGTACGCTTTCGGATTCTGGTTCTGCACCGTTTCTCAGGACCATTTGGGTAAATCAAAGAAGAGAAAGAGAACGGGTATAGGGATTGGTGATTCGTCAAATACCAGCAACATTGAGTTAAGTGAATGGTAAAAAATATTGTAGTAGCACGATTAGTTAGTTTTAAATGGAATTATGGACCAAATCAAAAGTGCCAAACAGAAAGCTAAAGATCACAATGTTAAATTTTCATATAAATATATGTTAAGCATACGTATATACCTAGCTTGTTCTTCAAACTTCAAATGCACTTCAAACACAATAAATACATGGAAAACATTATTTATATTCAATTTACAATATTTTCCTCGCTTTTTCATTGGTTGGTCTGTCTGTTGAGAAATCACAGATTTTCAACCTTTCACTGTTGCTTTATATTTAGCCTCGTACAAAGTTCGGAACAAGCTTGTTCATTGTCTTGACCTTTAAAGCTGCATATCATTACCCTAACTTTTGCCTTTAAAAAACCTAAAATCCTTTTACATACATACGCACAGTAAGCCTGCAGGATGAATGGCTTTAGGAGTAAAAAGTCCTTTCCATGCTTTTAAACTTGCTCATACTTTAAGAATCACCAACTTATTACCATGATTGCGTATTGGGGGAAATGAGTTCAGATTCATGTTGTTAAAAAACACAGCACATAATTAAGCCAAAGGACGGCAGATCTAATATCCGTGTGTCCGGTGAAATATATTTTTCAATTTTCAAAAGAAAAATGATTCCCTTTTCGGTCAACCCTGTTCTTGTACTGTTAGCCAGCTTGTTTGTGGTTGATCCTTCAATATACAAGGTAATTTTTAATACAAGTTATTTCAACGAATTCGCTGAAGGCGTAAGAAATATAAGTCAGACGATTAGTGGAAAAACCAAACAGCCGTAGCGGTAGAAATTTAAAAAATAATTGTCGTTATAACTTCGACACAAAAATGTCTGTCCATCATACATTAACTTCAGGAACGACTGCGTTTTGGTGAAACAAACTGTTTATTTCCAAAAAATCAAGCATTAATGTAACGTAATTAAGAATGTTGGCAAACACAATGCACAGGCCGCTATTTTTGAAACTTAACTTTAGAAATCAATATTGTATGGCATTTACCAGTACAAATAAAAGACACAGTTTATTGTCATGAGAAACGTACGAAGCGAAATTGGGATTGCATGAAAGGTCGCCTATAATCTTTCGAAATAGCCCCTCAGCTTTGTTGCCGTAACCATGATAAAGGTGGAAGGTCGGGTCATTTCGAAAAATATCGGTGACTTTTCATGCAAATTCAGATTTAAAAATTTCACTTCCTGTTTCTACTAACAAATATTCGATAGCTAAGTACGATAACATAAATTACGAAACACTAGGATTCAGGATTGATCATCGAGGTTCCAAGAAAATAGCATCAGCTGTTTTTATGCATACGTTTTCAAAAATATTTATTTTTGAAAAATCTCGATTTTAGAAAAATTACCGTTAGTTACCGAAGGGCTGTTTGGTTTTTCCACTAATCGTCTGAAGTGTATCTACAGAAAGTATTTTAGGCTTGATTTGTCCTATAAAATAAAATAAATTATTAATTATAAAATTTGAAGGTCTTTAGGGGAAAGTATGCGGATCTAACCTGCTACAGCGAAAATGAGTGTTATGACAAGGAGAATTTACAAGGAGCTCCCAAGGAGCTCCTTTGTTGTGACGGACTTGGTTACCAGAATGATGGGACAGTGGAACCTGGAAGCTGTACTTGTTGCGAAAGTGGTTGCCAATATTTCGACGGAGGCGACGACTTCATTGGGAAGGATGCAGCCGGCTACGGCTTCCAATGTCAGTCTGATTTTTATTGAGTCTTTGGCATACGTATATGCTAACTGAACAAATACCTACTCAAAATATTCATTTTTTAATTCCAATATATTTATACGTGAGGATCAACTGGACTTTAGCTTTGGACTGACAAAGGAAATAGATTTTTAGCAGATTATTTTGGTCCTTCAGATAAGGCTGAATTGGTTAACAAAATATTGTCATTGAAAGATATTCTTACCCATATTATTTTACTAGTGCAATTTGAAACAACATAATCAGTTCGGTTTCATATTGGAAAAGGAGACTTTTCTTTGAATTTTTTAATCCCTCACTGTATTTCATATACATTTTTGTTTCATTTCAGCAGAAAGATAAAAATACAACTTTGTTGCAACGTATGTAGTTGTAAGCATGCATGTGCATACTACCTACCTTTCACTTTGTTGTGTACACAGTAGTCGCAGCACCTAAGCTAAGTATGCATAACACTCTCGTCAGTCAGTTCTGTGCATAGCCATAGCCACTACCCGATCACAAAATCTCAAAACCACATACATTTGCTGTTTAATTGTGTGTACCTATATGTACTATGTACAATTGGAAATTTTACAGGTGAAATTATGAATGCATGCCCTTTTTTGCATATTGTTGGAGAAGGTTGTCTGCTTTTCTGATACTTTCTACGTATGTTGTTTTTATCTCATTGTCACTAATCATTTCATTCAAGCTCATTCATACAAAGAGTTGTTATTTTGTTATCCCTGGCATTCCGCCACCTTTCAGCATCATTCTCTAATTTCAATTTCAGTAAATCCCATCTCAACAAAAAGCCAGTAAAGTAACTTTAAAATATATCAAAGAAAAATGGGTCGTAGCTCTGTAACCGTTTTCATCTTTATGGTTATCTTCGTATTCTGTTGTAACATGAAGGTGAGTTTACTATAACAGCTAAAATAATTACATAGTTACTGATTTTACTGCACAAATACGATTGAGCACTTTATTTCTTACGATCAAACAAAATAGGTGGGGTTGCGTGCTGAGGATATCGAGCAAAAAGAAGATTCAACTTGTAACAGCAATTCCGAGTGCTTCTTCCGTGAGAATTTGAGAAAGTGCCCGGAAGATAATCGCTGCTGTGACGGTCTAAAGTACACGGAAGAATTCCTTGACAGAAGAAATAATAAAACATCTACGGCAATGGAGACAGGCAACTGCATTTGCTGCAAGGGTCCATGTATTGATGATGGTGACACTGATGATAAAAGGGACATTACCATTATTGTCCATAATTTCCACTGTTAAATGCAATTAAAACATTAATAACTAATCTCACATCGTTTATACTCAAGTTCGAATGTAATATAATTTTAATTTCTTAATTTTTACTCAAATTACATTACCTGCACTGTAGATTCAAGCCATACTTAATATAGTATATTGAAAAACTTGTCATTGTATGCTGAAAAGTAGGACTAACGAAATAAATATATGATTATGGTAACTGGGACAAAGTTGATGGTCATTAAATATTTGAGCTGCATAAACTGACAACTCGTTTTTGACGATATCGATTTTATGTGTTTTGAATAATGTTGAATAATGTGCAATTGTATTGGTATTTCTTTTTCCTTCAAACAAAAGTTTCCAGAAGGTTCCGAAAAGCTAAATTATAAGTAAGTATTAAATGTATCAAGTAGCTATAACTAATTTATCACTTAATTTGCAAATTCCTTAACCATTTAAAAAAGTACATGAATATTATACGATTGATGAGTAAAAACGGTGTTGATGATGTGCAGTTGTGAATAATAGCATTTTTTGTTTGTATTTATGTATTTGTATGTATGTAGTTGTTTTAAGGGAACGTAATGATTAAATCGGTGATAAAGTCGAAAACAATCTTGAAGAATGTGAGTGTGGTGGAGATGGTAATGAAGTAAAATCTTCCAGTCCACACTTTCAGTGTTGGGCAGCTCATCAAAACTCTCCGGAAATCCTTATGCCTCGTTCGACTCCAGGAGTCAATAAAGCTGCATCCCAAATCAAAGACTTGAGATGCCATGCTGAGAATTCTATGAAAATCCAAAGCACGATAATACGTCGTGCAAACACGTGCTAATATAATCAAATGTTACAAGGTACATAATTTTTGCAAGCTGTTTCAAATTATTACGCAAATCCGCCAGTGGAGCAATCCCAGACGCCAACAGGGTATGTAAGAATTGCTGGAAATTCATCGATAAACACGTGATTCATACTCCTTATTAGCACATATCCACAAGGTACCATGGAACCCCAAAGGTGAAATTTAACAAGCGGAATGGCTAACGGAGCCATGCACTCGTTAAACACTTGATTCAGAATCAACAACGACTTGTACGTCTCGATGCTATTCTTCGGATGCCGGAGCTCGTCAGTCGTATAATCAGTATCGTTATTGTTGCTAAAAATTTACCGGTTTTTAATTTTTGGTTTAAAATATCAAAAAAGGGAGCATTTAAATTACTGCTTGAAAGGGTAAATTCCACTTAGGTTAAGTTTGTTTGTACAAAGAAGTTAGGTTAGTAGCGTGGCTTATTCACGCTCTCTAGTGGGGCATAAGGGAATAACCAGAAGGTGTGAAGATGTGCACCCGGATAAGCTTTTATAATTTTGTAGAGGCGAATTAGCCGCAGCACTGTAGACCATACAATAAGGAGTTAGTAAGCGAGTAAACTAAGGGGATTAGTTCATAGTGGATGACTATCAACTCGTACTCTGTTCAACATATTGGTCTTGTGTTAGGTGAGCCCCTACGTGTTCACGCGTAAATAACGAATGCGCTCCGTAAAAAATTACATGATAAGTAAGGGAGGAAAGCGTGGCCTGAGTGAAGGTAGGCATACATTAGTCTGTATTGTGTAGCGAGTAAATGGGAAGGTTGGAAAGCGTGTCTTGCTGCTACCTCACCGCCGCCCCGTCCTCCTCAGTTCACGTTTCCAGTCAGTCCAGTCAAGTCAAAGTCTCATCGTTCTCCAAAGCGTTTTCAAGCGTTCTTCCAGCGTAGGCCAGCGTTTCTAGCGTACGGTAGCTCCACCTCATTCGTAGTGTCAGCAGTTGAAGGTCAGGCTCAACCAAAAGGTCGCCAGTAACGTGCTGTTTCTCTCCTCGACGCGGGCCAGGCCGAGAAATCAGCCTGTCTTCCCTTTTGCTCATTGGGCGTCGAGTTTTGTCGGTGTCCGTGGTCACGCCTTCCTTCCCTGGTTCCTGAGGTCACATTCTGGTCGAGCGTAAAAAAGCAGAGTTGATAATTAGCATTCTCTCTGATCGTCAATCCATTTATCTGCCCAGTCAGTTTTCCCGTTAGTCTTGTGTGTATAGCGTGATGCTCTTTTAACCCGGTTTCTCATCAGTGGTCATCTGTTTGTCGTGTTGGGTCTGTCAAAGCGAACCGAGCTCCTTTTCACCGATTTTCTCAAATCGCCCCGTTGGTTGCCACCGTGTCTACTCCTTTCCGTTCAGTCACCTGTATCTCTACTCAACGCGTGCAAGGTGATTTAAATAGTCCAATTAAGTTTAAATTTAAAGTTTTAGAAACATTGTAAAGGTTTCTAGGCAGCAGGGCCTTCCAGCTCTCCTGTTTAGGAATTGTTAGGAAAGCCAACGTACCGTAGTCAGCCTTTCCCGGTTGCCTCCAATCTTTCCGTTGGCTTGCATAGTTAATTGTATCATAAGATAGATATCATTTCCAAGATAGGTTTTCGTCCTAACTAGCGTCAGGTTAAGTTTTAAATAATAGTTAAATGGTTTCTGAGCTACTGCTACTACAATTAAGTTTTCAACTCATTACAATTAAGTTTCAATAGTTATTTTCTCGTATTATGAAACTCAATTTATTACTAATTATCCATGCTAGCAATTAAGGTGTTCATTCTCAATTACAATTAATTTAGAGATTTGGAGTTCGATTATTCATGCCTATTTATTTTATTCTTGTAAATAAATAATTATGCATTGTATGAAATTTATCTCAAATTGTACATGCTTCATTAATTACTATAGTTCTTTGTCCACAAATCCACGTTAGTCATAGCCAATTTAAACGAGCATTTTATAGCTTGCTGTAGATTTAAAGCTCACGTTAATTCCTTAAAAGGAAAAGTAGAATACTTATCATCACGGAGCCGACAATTCTTCTAAAAAATAACATACTAGTGGGCAATTTCAGTCAAACCTGGAAATCACCCATTACATGCTTACTGTGACTCCCTTAGCCAAAATTGAATTGTGTTTGTGTGAGCCACCATGATCCAAGTCAGCAAAATATACGAAGTAATCACTTGCCCAGCTATGGTGTACTCTTGCATTCCCCCAGGAATAAGACAGTACCATGGTATCGGGTAAATGTAGCTGGTGAGGAACCAGGGTCTGTACGGCATCACAAAGTACAAGCTAACGGTGACCATGACCTGGCTGACATTGGTCAGAGTGACTATATTGATGACCAAACGGCCACCCATCTTGTAACCGTCCAAGTGAATCAGATATTTTTCCACGTATGTCCTGTTGAACTCGAGCATTGTGTTGATGTACTGCCGTATCTAATTCCAGAAAAGGAATATTTAGACAAAAATAGTTTATTATTAATTTTTGCTTCACGTAAAGGATGACGCTTTAGCTTACGGCGTCCTTGTAAAGATACATGTTGAGATTAAAAGAGACTGCCCACAAATACCATAGGAGGCTGAGAGAATTCATGAAGACCTCCCTGTAAGCTGTCCTCTTCACCGTTATTTCCTTGTAGAACGCATAAATCTGAAAACAGCAGAGGCAGCACATTTGGACCGTAACAAAGGCCCATTGAGCTACCCACATCTTTTCAAATATCGGACTCCACTTGTCAATCCTCCACTCTTTTGCATTCCACTTCCAGGGAAATGCTCCGGACGTGGCTCCAAGCCATAAAATTTGCTTGAGTCGTTGCATGCAATACTTGTCCAGTAGACGACTTCGTTCATCAGGATACTGAGGAGCTTGCCGGGATTTACCGGAACCAGCTCCAGAGTAAAAAGATTCTTCATTGGCATCGTCAAAAACTTCGTCATCATCGCGATGAAAATTTGGATCTCTTGTTATCCTGTTTCTTGAATTTAGCGATCCACTGGCTTCTCGTCGATGTTCCAGCATTCCCTTTGCGGAAAAGCGGAGTCGAGTGTCATGCCTGTTGAGAATTTTAAATGGTTTTGTTCCATTGTTAGAATCATGGTGAAAATAGTTTCCAAAGATTTCGCGTCCCGTGAAGATATCCAGGGTTTCGTCGTATGGAATCGTGGTCAGGCCATTTACCTTGGAAAATATGATAGGACATTTTTGTATGAAAAACTTGCATGCGCTCAGTGAAATTTTAGTTCATTTACCTTGGCCAAATTACGCTTTCGTCGCTTTCTTAAAGTTCCTGTTTGTTCCATTTCGAGACTCTGTGTGTGCTTCGATGGGATCTACAAAATGACTAGGCATACCAAGTTGTATCATTTTAAATACTTTTGATTTTGTGCAAATCAATAAATGATAAGTGTCTGTCTGAAACGTGTAGTTAATTAATTGATTAAGTTAAGTGAGCACGGGGTTTATTAATTATTGAGGTCGTACATCGAAGCAAAAACAGCAATGAAGTTTTAGACATGGAATTCTTTATAATTCTTTCACTAAGATGATTGATTAATGGGACAAAAACTGTTTACCAACCTGAGCATAATATAATACATTTTGGCTTGCGCTCCACTTACACAAAATTAATTATTTCAAAATCCAAAATAGCATGTCTGTCCTGTCCAAACAATTAACTACATATGTCTGTCCTAAATTCTAAATGTACATATTTTATATGTGATAGAGGGTTCTTGATCTTCGGTTTAGGGAAAACTGACATCAAATTATTCAATTATGACCTGAATGTATTTACCAGTGGTAAATTATCACTGACATGGTTTGCGCATGAATTTCAAGAATTACGGGAAAAACAGATTACATCCAGTAAGATTGGACGAATCTGGACATAAATATTGACGAATATTGGCATATAGCGATTTTGTTTGCAGAAACGACTTCATTGGTGTTGATAGCGTAGTATATCCAGGGCTCGACCTGTAATCTCTTCTCTTTGCATAGCTATTCATTTCCCTTCCATTAATAATCTGATTTCTCCTATTGTCTTTTTTATTAACACATGAGACAACAGAAGAGACGATGGGTCGGGCGATGAGAACCATTCCACAATCATTTTTAATCTTGAAGTTAGAGGTCGACGAACTAGTAAATGAACCGTCAGTATTGAAAAAAGCTTTATATCCATCAGTGTTTATTGAGGAGAGGTAATGGCATTTTTTGCCAATAAAAAAGCGACTGTTACATTCATAACTTATGTCGACAAGGAATTTTTCTTTGTTTCGTTTGAAGAAATAAACTTATCACGCGATTAATGTAGTGAGCAAGATAAGGTATAACCATCATTATATACGTTCAGTAATCTTAGCTGATCTCAGACTGAATGGCGGAAACTGCAAGATCCATACATATTTTCACATTCCCTTAAATGTTTCCATTGCAATGAAAAAAAATTCTCAGCACACTGATTATAACGTCATTGTGGAAAGGAGAATTGCATGTCATATTGAAGTCAGAGTGCATGAAAAAATAAGTTTGTTTACGACACAAAAAAAGCAGATGATCAAAATTACATACATTCAAATCAATCTCCAGTCACCTCAAAACCAACGTGACCAAGAACTCACGAAATAGGAGCCTAGTTTAAGAATTTACCCTAAAATAAAAGCGGTTTGTCACGACACGAATGTCGATACATTTTAAATAAAGTCAATGGAAGGTTTGCACATAATGCACTACAAGTGTAAGTATATACATTTACACATTCAACTCCTAAAAGTTATCTCAAAAGGTATAATGTTAAATGAAAAGAAAATATTGGAAACACTTGAAGACAATTATATTCGCAACTGAAGCTAAAATCCTTAAAACAAAAAAGAACAAGAAATCACGTCATTATGAACCGACATGGATATATTGTTTTCATTTCAACCAATATTTTCCCAGTACCATAATTGCTAAAACGACATTTTGCGCAAGTCCTTTTAAGATACTTCCAACGTTTGACACTTAACAATTTTCTCTGGTTCCTGTGATCGTTTCCTACCACAATTCAACTTTCCACAACCTGGAACTGGAAACGAGGAAAATGTAATGTGCCAAATTTACCTTTTCCTTTCTTCTCATACTGATATTATACGATTTTTATTTTACGTATTTTAGAACACTTTTCATTCCAACCTTATTGCTTATAATAGTCAGCAGATTGCTGTCCATTTTAAAGTTTTGTGCAATTGAATGATTTCACCTTTTTAAGTTGCGAACGCCTGAAATTTGCCATTCGAATAGGCATTTTAAAAAACGACTTAGCTTCATGTCACTTTAGAACTTTTGGGGAAAATTAATTATTTGCGCTGTTCTGTCTTATTACTTTATCTATTACAACGGGATGACTATTTAGCTATTTATGCAATTAAAGTTCCAGTAAACTGTCCCATTTCCCGCGTCTTCATTATACATCAGTAAACTGGGAATACAACTTAATGTCATGCGAGTTACCACTGTATGTTCTGAAGTAAGCGTGGCGGACTTCAAGTGTTCTATAATCTGTGGTGGGAAGTGTACTAGTTGTGATTGATGACACTAATTGTAAGAATAATAAAAGAAATAGGCTGAAACAAATCATGAATTTCGAAAGGATGATTTATAAAAATAACCATTTTTGTGAATGATATATACATGTACACATTATGTTTATGTAATATGTGTAATATTATGTGAATGAATTTAGATTACGTAGAAAAGCTTCCACAGTTCGCAAAAACTGAAATTTAAAATGCATTTTTAACAATTTTAGTATACGTAGGTATATAAACAATTGTGATATATTTAGAATCATGTATTCTAAAAACTTGCAACTCGTTAGAGTAGCGTAAATAAATACTTTTCTACCAAAGATCAAGTTTTATTTTGCAAATACATGCATTTTGTTTCGTGAATATATGTATTAATTACTCTTTCCAGATAATCTATAATTAGCATTAAATCTTATGTGGAATACATATAAATTACAACACACTATCCATCGCATTCTCATACTGTTATTGCTGTTTGATGGAAATGAGTGCAGAAGCAGTCACGGTAGACAAGAAGCTCAAAAGACTTAAACAGGTAATTCGTTTGACCCCATAAAACGATCCATTCTTCACTGCTTCCACTTTGCAGGATTTGACCAGCCGTCTTCCCAAACTTGTTTTCAAGGCCACTTGTCTTCCTTTGATGTTCAGTTGCAGCTTAACACTGCTCTCGTGTACCATGGCAAGAAACATTATAAATCCGATTAACATTCCGCAAGCAACTGCAGCACTGGAAATTCCAAATAGGATAATAAGGGAATTTTCCTGGTCCCCGGATAAAATAACCCCGACCATGGCACCTTCCACAACGACAACGGAAAGTAAAGTGTTGATTAGACCAACGTAATACCTTCCGTAAATGTTGTTGTAGACGGTCGTCAGAATCCTCAATTTTGAATAAATTTGTAAATCCTCCCCCAATTGTTGGAGTTCTTCACCAGTTTTCAAGGAATTTAATTTCGTCCTATGTCTAACAACGACTTGTTTAGTTGATGCAACAAAAGTTTGAACGAAGATCATGTTCACCAAAAAACTCATGACAAACGATGCCGCCCATCCCCCGACATGCCATGTGTCAACTAGAGATCCAATGACCAATGCAATGCTTTTGGGAAATGCTGAGTCGTACCAAAGTAAAAGGCGATAGACCTGTGAACTCAGTTGCCAATGTCCCTTCTCCATGAATAAAGTGCTTATTGGAACAATAAAAATCTGCATATATAACACACTTGCGACTAGGCCAGTGATTAACTGCCGTCTTACTCTGTTCGTGTCTTTAAATGCATTAGCATGTTTAAAATGTGTGGCCTCTAAACTGTCAACTAGTTCCATCATCCCGTTTACAAAACGAGGCAATTCGTCACCAACCATATAACTTGGAGCATGCGCAATTTGCAGAGAGGACATGCCAAGAATCCAGAGACTGTTCATAATTAAGAACGTGTAGTTTTTGGTGGCCAGGTAAGTAGATGTATATCCGATGAATTGAGAGATGACGTACAACATGTAAATCGTATTGAGGATGATGTTCAGAGTCCAGAGATGGTAGCGCCACGACTTCCGTTGTCGGAAGGATACTCTGGAGCCGCCAGTTTCCAAGCTGAATTTATAAGGAAGATACAAAAGGACTCCAATCGTGCCAAAGTAAAATTGGATAAAACGATCCATCTTCATTTCTGGAGATATATTTTGGAATGCAATATACAGAAGATTTTTTTTAAATTTAGAAACCCAAACTTGTAACTGCGTGAGTCTCGGTTGCCTGTTAGGTTTGCGTGTTCTTTGTTTGTCCTTTTATTCGATAAATTCCAATTGAGGAGAGTTGTCATTCATTATTATTATCATTCATTAAGGATTTCATTAAATACTTTGGTGGAAAGTAGTAATTAGCCTGACATTTACTTCTTCTTGAGATATTGAATGCGGATTCTCGAAAAACTAAGAATTACTGGTATGAATTATTCCAGATTAGATGTAAACAAGTTATTCGAAAACATCAATTAAATTGGTTGCATCATCGAGAAGTTAAGTGGGCTTCATGTACGATTTAATGAAGGTTGAGAGAGGACATTATATCCGTTATCACTATCAGCGGCATATCGCATTATATTTCCAATAATAATAACGCGGGTTGATGTTTTGATACGATTTGGTAGAATCTATAGTTGATTATTATTCTCCATGCAATGTTAATTACATAATATATGATTCAGTTTTGATTTTAACCGTCACCAGTTAGTACCAATCTATGCCACAGTAGGTAATGAGTCCTTTCAAATTGCTATTTATTGATGGGAAGAATCATAATTAATGTTCTTGTGGGCATGGGAACCATGAGTTAGAGACAGGTGAGTGGGCGGTATTTTTCTCGGTCAAAACAATAAATGTCTACATATATATTTACTGCAGAATAAAGTCACAATTCAATCAAGAGCACACTTTCAATCTAGTAGTCGCCCCACTAATCATTATCGTTTGGATGTTGCATAACTTGGTTTTTTAATATGTACATCTAAGTTGCAACATTTGTGTTTGTGACAGATACACTGTCACTAGTTACTGTTAAAAATATAATCTAGGGACTTAACTATACGAAAACCTTTAATTCAGGTGAATACTTTTGAACAGAATGAATGAATGAATGAATTTTAACAGAGTTAGCCTTTTATTAAGTCCGTTCTGATGTACGTACTTACATTAAATGGTAAAAGATGATAACAAAAAAAATGACGGTTTGACAGAGAACAAGTAAATAATAAATAATATGATATTTTCCGATTGTATGTTTGCCTGACAATGACAATTAACCAAACAAAGCAGCAGACAAGTCAGTCAGTTTTTCAAGTTAAATTCAACATCGGATTATTATGCGTTTGCAATTAAAGTTTTGTTGTTCAAAACTACGAATAAAGTAGAACGAAAGGTTAGGTACATTTTTGTTCAAGGAGCAAATTACGAACTATGCATGCAAAATATGTACTAATGACTATGCTGACAACGAGTTGTATTATATTTCATGGCGAATGAATATGTTTACTTATTCAGGTGGGGCTATAAATTATGTACATGATCCATGTTGAAAATGTTGGAATGTTGTGAAAATTGTGTACAATTAAAGTATGAATTAAAATTTATTTAGTAACCTTCTGATTGATGATTTGGAAATTCTTACCTGGAAGCGTTGTCTAGACTACAATTGCAGTAAGGCTACAATTATCGCTCTAATATTAAGATTATAAGATGATCGTAGACAGAAACAATTGTACTGCCTTTAATTCGAGATGAAATACAAAGAAATGGCAAAGGATTTTCTTGGTGATATGTAAATACAGACGATAGTTGTTATTTCACAGAAATGAGTGCAGAAGCCGTCACAGTAGACAAGAAACTCAGGAGACTCAGACAGGTAATTCTTCTCACTGCATAAAACGACCCGTTCTTCACTGCTTCCACTTTGTAAGAACGAAAGAGCCGTCTTCCTAAGCATGTTTTCAAGGCAACTTGTCTTCCTTTGAAATTCTGTTGCAATTTCACACTGTTCTCGTGTACCATGGCCAGAAACATCGTAAGACCAATTAACATACCGCAGCCAACTACTGCCAAGGAAATTCCCAATAAGATAATAAGAGTGTTTTCTTGATCCCCGGATAAAATTACACCGACCATGGCACCTTCCACAATGACAATGGAAAATAAAGTGCTGAACTGGCCAACGTAATACCTACCATAAATGCTGTTGTAAACGGTTGTTAAAATCCTTAGTTTAGCGTAAATTTGCACATCTTCACCCAATTGCTGCAGTTCCTCCCCAGTTTTTAGACGATTCAGTTGGGCACTTTCGCTAGCAATAACTTGTGTGATTGACCCCACGTAAGTTTGAACATATATCATGTTCACCAGTAAGCTCATGATGATGGGAGCAGCAGATCCTTCTATATGCCAAGCATCTGCTAGACATCCAATCACAAACGCAATCCTTTTGGGAAATTCTGCATCATACCAAAATAAAAGACGATAAACCTGTGAACTCATTTGCCATACTCCCTTCTCCATGAAGAGTATCCCTATCGGAGCAGCGAACAGATGCATATAGAACGCAATGGCGACTAAACTAGTAAGTAGTCGACGCCTTATCTTGTCCGCGCGTTGAAATGCAGTCGAATGTCGGAAATGTGTCGCCTCTAAACTTTCAATTAATTTCGTAATTCCGTTGACAAAGGAAGGTAATTGGTCACCTACCATGTAGCTTGGTGCATGTGAAATTTGCAGAGTGGACATTCCAAGAATCCAGAGGCTGTGTAGAATTAGGAATGTGTAGTTTTTTGTCTCAAGATAAGTGGAAATTTGTGCTAGAAATTTGCAGATAACATATATCCAGTGAAACGTATTAAATACTGTAATCACTGTCCAGAGAAAATAATGCCAAGATTTCGCTTTCCAAAAGGTAACTCGTGAGCTGCTTACTTCCAGCCTGATTTGATAAGGAAAATAGAAAAAGGTTCCAACCGCTCGGAAGTAACAATTGACAAAACTGTCCATCCTCATTTGGGTTAACGCAAAAATTGCTAAAGATTGTTAATATTGTAATGACTTTTCAATCTTCACTGAGAATGCGAACATCGTATTCTTTGTTTGCGAATATACTGGAGAAATTCCAACTGAGTTCAGTTGTCATATTTATTACTTTTAATTAACGACTCCAGACTCCATCAAGTACTGTAAGCCATTGTGGAAAGTAATAATTACCTACTTTTCTTTAGGTATTTACAGAAATAATAGGAGTCATTGGTATCGAGCCATATTCGAAGTAAACATGTTTACAGGACAAAATCAATTAAACCGTTCCCGCCGGCTGCATCGCTGAAAAGTTAAATGGGTCTCGTCTAGTTTATTGAGGGTTCAGGGACGACATTATATCCATTATGATTGTCATAAAACTACGTCGTATTTACGATAAAAATAGTCGTGTTTTTATTCGATTTGGTGGAGTATAGCTGATTATTTTAGTTTTGAAAATGCTGATGACATAATAAATGATCGCATTTGTTTTCAGCAATGACATTTTTGTTATTGTTTTGTTGTAATAAGGATTACTGCTGGATTATATGTCGGGTTTGAGATTGACGAGATTGGCAAGTGGGCATGAGAATTCGTGCATCAAAATAATAGATGTGTATCATTCACTGCATGTGTATAGTCCCAGGCACTTTCAATCTTGTAGCCATCCCCATAATCATCGTGAGGAGGATGTACTTAACTTTTGATAAATCAAACCTGTAGTTGTGGCATACATAATAAATACATTCAGTCAAACAAGTTGGAAATTTCTTCGACATTAGGAGCAGTAAAAAGGCTATCACTTTTTTTCGTTTATTTTTTGGAAGGTACACTATAATTATTAGGCTAAATATTAGGTACATACTTATTATAATAAATATGACCTCCTTTAAGCTTTAGACCGTATGTGAATAAATTAATATATTTTTATAATTTGTTACTAGTAGTAGCTGCAGCCAAAGTCTGACCAATTCTGACATATTTGCATTAAATGATAAAAATAGTTAACAAATGGACTCATCATCCAACTTAAATTTTAACTTTAACACATAATACATAAAAAATTTAATATTTTCTCTTCCATTTTCTCTTCTACGTTGGTATACTTATTGCTGTTTGACAGAAATGAGTGCAGAAGCTGTCACAGTAGACAAGAAACTCAATAGACTCAGACAGGTAATCCTTTTGATTTCATAAAACGACCCATTCTTCACCCCTTCCACCTTGTAGGACTTGACCAGACGTTTTCCCAAAATGGTTTTCAATGCTACATGTCGTCCCTTGAAATTACTCTGTAAGTTGACACTGCTCTCGTATACCATGGCCAGAAACATTGTAAAACACATCAAGATGCCGCAGCCAATCACAGCACTTGAAATTCCAAAAAAGATAATAAGAGTGTTTTCTCGGTCCCCGGATAAAATTACACCGACCATGGCACCTTCCACAATGCCAATGGCAATTAACGTGTTGATTTGGCCAACGTAATACCTACCATAAATGCTGTTGTAAATAGTCAACAAAATTCGCAATTTTCCGTAAATTTGTAAATCTTCTGCTAATTGTTGTTGTTCTTCGCCAGCTTTCAAGAAAAATAACTTGGCCCTTTGTCTCGCAACAATTTGTTTTGCTGATGCCACAAAGGTTTGAACAAAGATCATGTTCACCAGAAAGCTCATAATAATGGGCGACATTGATGCCTGAACATGCCATATGTCAACTAGAGACCCAATCATCAACCCAATACTTTTAGGAAATGCCGAATCATGCCAAATTAAAAGACGACAGACCACTGAACCAAATTGCCATACTCCCTTATCCATGAATAGAATGCTTATTGGAACAACGAAAAGCTGCAAATAGAGCATAGATGCGACTAGACCGGAAAATAAGCGCCGCCTCACTTTCTCCGTCTGTTGAAATGCGTTAAAATGTCGGAAATGGGTAGCCTCCAAACTTCCAATTAGTTTCATAATCCCATTTACAAATGAAGGTAATTGTTCTCCAACCATGTAACTTGGTGCATGAGAAATGTGTAGAACTGACGATCCAATAATCCAAATGCTGTGTAGAATTAGGAATGTATAGTTTCTGTTGGCAAGATAATCGGAAATATGTGCCAGAAATTGACAGACGAGATATATCCAGTAGCAAGTGTGTAAGATTAT
>CM023203.3:5946814-5963249 GCA_004115045.4 Sinella curviseta
GCCGAATGAGAATTAGATTAATTATGTGAATTAAAAAGCATTAGTAAATTAGTGAGAAAAATTGGAGGCATTTCCACCTCCATTCCGTCCAGCATTTCCACCTCCATTCCGTCCAGCATTTCCACCTCCATTCCGTCCAGCATTTCCACCTCCATTCCGTCCAGCATTTCCACCTCCATTCCGTCCAGCATTTCCACCTCCATTCCGTCCAGCATTTCCACCTCCATTCCGTCCAGCATTTCCACCTCCATTCCGTCCAGCATTTCCACCTCCATTCCGTCCAGCATTTCCACCTCCATTCCGTCCAGCATTTCCACCTCCATTCCGTCCAGCATTTCCACCTCCATTCCGTCCAGCATTTCCACCTCCATTCCGTCCAGCATTTCCACCTCCATTCCGTCCAGCATTTCCACCTCCATTCCGTCCAGCATTTCCACCTCCATTCCGTCCAGCATTTCCACCTCCATTCCGTCCAGCATTTCCACCTCCATTCCGTCCAGCGTTCCCACCTCCATTTCTTCTAGAGCTCCCAACTTTAGTCCCTCCAGCGATTCTACCTCCATTCCCTCCTCGATTCCCTCTATCACTCTCTCCTCCATGCCCTCCTGGGCTCTCTCCTCCATGCCCTCCTGGGCTCTCTCCTCCATGCCCTCCTGGGCTCTCTCCTCCATGCCCTCCTGGGCTCTCTCCTCCATGCCCTCCTGGGCTCTCTCCTCCATGCCCTCCTGGGCTCTCTCCTCCATGCCCTCCTGGGCTCTCTCCTCCATGCCCTCCTGGGCTCTCTCCTCCATGCCCTCCTGGGCTCTCTCCTCCATGCCCTCCTGGGCTCTCTCCTCCATGCCCTCCTGGGCTCTCTCCTCCATGCCCTCCTGGGCTCTCTCCTCCATTCCCTCCAGCCCTCCCACCAACATTCCCACATATCTCATGAGAGTCGCTAATCTTCCCAGCATCATCACCACCTTCTTCAGAGAGATCCCTTATATTCCCATCACGAATCGGGTCTACCTCATCCAGGTCCCCGCCTCCCTCATCATACTCCCCGCGTCCGTCATCATACTCCCCGCCTCCGTCATCATACGCCCCGCCTTCGTTATCATTCTCCACGACATCCCACCAACTATCCGTACCTTCCTTACCACTTTCAACACGTTCCTTCTCAGCAACAACGCGGCCAACTTGCTCATTTTCCTCAGAAGATCTCTCAACCTCCTCTCCATGAATAGTAACGCCTAATTCCTTTTCAGGGTTGCTATCTCCGACATCTTTCGTACCACCACAGTTGCCAGTAAGATATCCGTATCTGTCGAGAATATTGTATGCACTTACGTCTTCAATAGAGTCCCAGAAATCGTCCTCAGTGTGATCCCTTCCTTCATCAACAGGATACCCAAACATATTAACACGGATTGTGGAATCCCCAGTAACTGGTCGGGCACCACTTCTGTTAGATGAATGCTCCTCGTCCGCGTTTATCAACGGGTCCGCAGCGCTTTTCACAGGACGCTTTCCACCTCCACCCTTTTCCGGTTTTCCAACTTCATTATCTTCACGTTTCCAATGTTTCCACAGTTGGATTTCCAGACACATCCGCTAGGAGCCTTCCATCTTTATTCAATTGACGATTTCCACTATTTAACTTGTCATCATTATCGCCAACGTATGCAAGCCCAGTACGATGTTTCAATGTAGGATCACCAGTGTTCTCTGAATCGGGTTCATCCACGTCAACTGTTTGTTCATCCTTGGCATTTGTTTACTATACGTCCTGCATGACACCTCGAACTTCACCAATTTCGACACACACAATTTTTTCGTTGTTTATGTCATCCTGATCACCAAGTATAACTTGCAGGTTCCCAACACCAATTCCAACATTCATATCAGGAATATCTCCTTCCTCACAATCTTGGAATATCTCCACTTCTTCATTCACGTGATCAATCTCATCATTTTGAAACACAAATGCACCCAGCAAAATTCCGCCCAGTATTACTCCTTCAGTAACGTTTCCCCTCAAGATTCCACGCCCACCTCCCCAACCCAATCTCCTGTCGCTACTGCGCTCCCATTTTCTAGTCGGGTGCTTTTTGCCAGGCACCAAATCTCCCTCAGATATTTCATCGTTCTGGTCCACCTGGATCACCACACTGTCTTGACCGTGAGTTGGAACAGAAGCAACGATATTTTCACTTTCACCACCTTTTCCAATCGCCGGTTGGTGATCTTCATTATCAACGGCTGGAATACCAGAAGCCGCCGTCGCCCAAACTTTTGACTCGCTTGACTTGACACTTACTCCAGAGTCGCTTCTCACAGTACCTCCCTCCAAACCAATTTCATTCTCCACCTGACAGTCAGTGGCAGCGTTGTTGGAGGCACTGGGTCCTGCGGAATCGTGCACCGGTAGCTCAATCTCGGGTTCTGCTGGCGGTGTGCGATATATTGAAATGAGCGTATCTATCCAACTGTATTTTCGCTCTTTATTAGGATGCGAGGACATGATTGCTGTGCAGCAATTTTCTGTGGTGTACTCAGAAAAGTTACATGATGTAAATTCAAAGCCCCCTCCACATCACGAGAACACAATTAAATTTTAAAATCGAATGCAACAACTCTTTTAAAAATATTTCTTTATTAAATTAAGGTGGATAGCTGATCGTAATCTGAAGGATGCCCGGGTAAGAAGTGACTGACTCATCTTCCGAGAGCATGTAATTCGGTAAGCGAAGTACGCATCAAACACATACTACTTGTATACATTTTATATAGTTTGTAGTGTCTTTCTCCAGTGACATCATTTTAAGCTTTCATGCACATAAATACATGAAATGCACCAGTGGCTTTACTCCAGAGTAACACACATATCAATATTTCATACAGTATGAATATATGTTAGACTGCAAAAAAATATTTCATAAAATATTCTCATTTTTGGAAGCATGCACACGTTATTTCATAGCATACACCTGTGTAAAAATCAATTAATTTTGCTTCCTTGATCATTGCTCTCATTTAACGTTTTTTCGACATACTGCCGGCAGCTCCTTTCGTGATGCAGCCACCGCAGGTGGCCTGCAACGACCCTACTAGGCTCGCATTATTGGTGTACATGGTAGCATTTGATCATTGAAAAAGTATGGCATTAGTACATATTATCAAGTAGAAAATATTTACATGCATTTAAAAAGCAACAGAGTTCACAATTTTTAAAATAGTTAAAAATATGTTATTAAGTTGACAGGTAATTACTGGAACACAAGTAGTTACCGATACACAAAGTCTTGAAATTGGAAAATGCCGGCCATGCAAATATAAAATTCAAAAACTAAAAATTATCATAGATTTGAAAACTTGATCGTGTCGATATGATGATACGAATGCCACTTGCTGAATATGTGCATAAAAGTCATGTCATGTCATGATTATTGCGAACGCCAATTACTATTCCGCATTGTTGTTAAGACCACGTTATCATATCACCCTGTTCCGTTCAGCATTTAATTAATTATTGTGTGGTGTTTAATATGCTGCTGTAACGCAGACCGGCACTGGCTTTGTTCAGTGAGCATTGACGTCATGCAATGCTGCATGACAAAACAAACAAACTGACTTGGTAGGTATGCGCGTGAATGTAATGTGTGTGCTGCTGCTGCTAAGCAACAAGTCTCAATGCATGCAAAGAAACAAAGTCAGTGCAAACGTTTCTTAGTACGGTTCTCTGCATCATCATCGACAGATTTTGCATGAGTATTACATCATAGCTTCAGCATGTATATTTCGTCGTGAAACTACTAATACAAATCAAATATGATGTTCTTATTTCGTGACAACGTAAGATACGATGAGAACAATGCCCACTCACAACCATATCATCCCATTATTCAATGGCATACTTTAATGAGCATTTAATATGTACTTCAGTCCAAAGTTAAGATTTGTTATAAAATATGTTTGTATTTTCGAAAGCATGAGCTTGGCTCCGCTGGGAACGGTATGACATCATCTGGATATACGCTAACCACTTCATTCTTGGCAGGATCGGGAATTTCAAAAGGATCCTGAAACTGCTTGGAATATCTCCTTATATCAGACTGTCGTATTGAGGAAGATGTCACGAGATTTTGTTCGACAAAATCTGGTCCGAGATCAGGACAGGCTGAAATGTGGGGCAAATGTCTCATGTATTCTTGCAACTTATGTCGATCCCCAATTGTCCATTCTATCCGAGTTCCTACTTCTCGGGTAGTCAGTCCAGCATTATAAGCTGGAGCCGTAACAACATTTTCTACTTCATCATCAGACCTGAAAACCCAGTAATCAATTTTGAATAAGCATTCAAAATATTCGATTATGTAGCAGCAAAGATGTAGTAAAGTACTTACCACGTCATATTTAAAACTTGCACAAACTCCCTATATTCCCGTGACCTTATATCGCTTGAGCAAATTCCGTAATTAGCATTCTTGACATACGGATAATAGTACATGAGCACATTATACATTTCACTGTGAGTTGAAAATCCACCAACGGTGCGCTTCCATTTCTATCCGTTGTGTCGTACGAACAGTCTATTAATATTTAAAAATTTCAAAAGATTACCTATTAAGATTAATCGATATCATATTATTATAGGACCACTATCGATATTACTGACTATGTCAGTGACTATTACTTCAAATACGCACTTATCATCACAGTATCCAGAGTCAAAATGGTTCTCTCACTCCGCAGTATTTTCGTAGGCTGGTAGTCAAATACGTAGTTATCATCCTTCAGCATTGGTTGGAGTTCCCTATTATTTCGGATGTGCATGATACTTGCAGCACGGCCTGCAAAAATATATCAAAAACTTCATACATGAAATATTTGATGGATTTGTAGGCATATGATGTATTTTAATATAATACCTGCAAGATGAGTATGAAGATTGGAGGCGAAAACCTGAACACCTTCTGGCGGATACATTTTTCTGGTGCACTCGCTTCCACAGTGCCCATACACAGTGAAATTAATGGAATGGGAAGGAATCATGGTAGTTGGAGATCCTATAGTTGCCATTCCAGTGAAAATAATACCGGCATCGTATTTCCTAAAATTCATGAATACAATTTACAAAATTATTATTATCACCAAAACTAGTTCTGCATTAACACAGTTACTTTTCCAAAAGCATTTACCAGAGTTCGTCAGTGTGATAAACTTCCAACGCAAAATTCAAATTAATCCCAGGAATCAATTGTGGATTGTCATAATGAACCTGGAACATGTAGTACTCTCCAGCTAACAGCGACATGCCAACATGATCCGGAAAGAATACAGGGGTAGCCCCAACAGCCCATGTGTGAACCACTTCTCTGCAATATTCCCCTGAAATGTTGGAACGTGCATTGAGTAGATAACATTTTTCACCAGGACGACCTACATACTTCCCAAAAAACTCGTCGGGATCCACCCCTCTAGGTGGATAGCAACGGTGGAAGAGAAAGTGATGAACGTGTCGCGCCTCCAAAGCAGTATCCAAAACCGTACGGAACTTTAATAAATATAATAGTAATCATTTTAGTTACAGTTTAAAAATTATTAATTAGTTTTACACTTGGGCATTTGCTTACCCCAATCATGTGACGTTTTCCATATTCATGAGGTGCTTTGTAGAAAGTGCAGAGATAAGTTGTATCCTCGGGGGGTTCAAGATCCTGATTGATCGGAATTGTCCATACGTCCCAATTTCCTAATCCAGTCAACCTTTCACCCGTCCTGTGCGCAGCGTGGACTTCTGTCTGGATTAAATCAGGATCCAACAGATATGTCCAGAAACTACCTCTGTTCTCAAAGTGGTACTGGATGTTGTCATCATTTTCTCCGTAGGCCCATATCAAGGTCACTATCATCCTGAATAATGGAATATGGCATACCATTTCTATGGATGCATACGGAAGTGTTTGATTGTGGAACTGAGTATTGTTAAAAGTGGTAGGTACATTTATTGGCAGATCATGATTCTCATTACAAGGGTCAAATGGTCTCGAGAAACTAAGGAATGTGTGCGTTCTCCCAGGCTGTGTGCAACGTCCAGTCTTGAGAGTCATCTTCTTCTGGCAACTGATGAACGACCGCATGTCTGTCCTGAAATTAAAATGGACGATTTTCAACAACATTCATCCCCAAGTCAAACAGGATTGCCAAACGAACACAATTTTATCTGTTACATATAACGAGCTGGAAGTGGCACATTGCTAAAATGTATGGCGTTAAAGTATTTTAGTGCAGGTAGTAAATTTGTTAATAGATTCCATAAATCAACAGCTAAAAGTAATGAAACAAATATGTAGGCTCAACTGTTATTGTTTTTAAGCTTACCGAAAAATAAGCCTTTCCATTTTTAGAAACACCACCCATCACCAACAATCCGCTCCAGACATTTTCCCCTTTTTCGACAGCCCAAATCCAATATATCATTTTGTCTGCATGGTTACATTGAATGTGATCATTTTCCCGGTCCAATCCACGCTCCATTCCAAAAGATATTTTCCTGGCCGGTCTAGGATAATAATTATCCGATAATTACAGTCAAGGTTAACACTTGGGCCGAAATATTACGTGCATTTTTAAATTTGAAATTAGTCATAATTGAGTTTTTGATTTTGGCTTTTAAATGATGCTATGGCCATAACGGTAGATGTTATTCGCTAACTATAAAACTTGTTACGGGAAACAACGTATTTATAATATTAGTGGAAATGTCATTCTTGTGATTACGGCAGTTGTTATTGTAATACACTCTATAATGTACATTGTTAGCAGAAACATGAAATCAAATACACAAATGGGTAGTCACCCACGCGTGGAAGGCTAGGCAACCTAATTAAATTAAAACTTTACCAATTAAATAAAATTAAATGAATCTTACTAGTTGTACTTATATGCGAACATAATAGAAGATTCGTTTTCGTTCATCTTGTTTCTTTTACTCTTAGCTCCTGATAGTATAAATGCATCACCATTTTCATGAAACATGTATTTGCTTAAACTATTCGCGTTCACATTTCACAATTCAACCTTTCCATTTCATAGCCGATCCGAAATTATGAGTTTCGTACTAGTTAACGGCAAAGCGGAGAAATACAGTAAAGTTTATTTTTTATTTCATGATATCAGATTTTCCGTTTGTGTGTAATATATATGTGAATTTGAAATGTCTAGGTTTATAGGAAGATATGCATAGTATGCATTTATAGAATGAAGAATGTGTTTGTAATGCGAGTTGATTTATATATACAAGTTGCGTTCATTCTTTTATGAAATAACGGGCACTTTTTATAGCTTTATAAACTTGAAGTATATGTTCACAAAATATTAATTTTTATTTGGGACATTTCCATTCCAGAAATTCCGGTCCATGTCATAATAAGCTGTACACTATCGCCGACCTGGTGAAGTATCGACATCCATAAAGGTTTTCCCTTTGTTATTCTTCTTCTTGTCTTTTTCGCTGTTGGCCTAAATTAAAAATAACAAAGCGGATAAAATTATTAATGGTGGAAAATACTTTCGCTGGCATCTAGTCACTCATGACATAAATATGTGAAAAACAGTATTTTTGCCTTACCACTGTGGTCAACAGAAAAATGATGAAAAGATTTAGAATGAGCGAAAACTTCATTTCGTTTTGTTGTAGTAGTAGGCAATATCTTAGTTTTCGGGTAGAAAATATTGCGCAAAGTGTATAATACATTTTCCGTTGCGCTGATTGAATGAGCCAGTGTCACGTCTGCTGCGCAATTTGCTACTAATAGCAATGCATGTATCAATACAAATGACGACAATGCTCAATTAAGTACACCACATGTTGCGCATAACCATCTTTACTATTTAACAAGATCATAAAATTGCAGCTGCATGCCCTGGTAAGCACATGTGTGAACACCTTCTCTATAGTATAAATGCTGGAGCGTACATTGAGATCGTGGCACTTTTCGCCAGGACGGTTTTTCACTTTCCAAAGAATCCCACCATCCACACTCATAGAAACGGTAGAATATGCAGTGATGATCATGACGAGCCTCAGCGTCAGTGTTTCCAAAACAGTAAGGATATAGTGAATTATTATTTCATGACTGTCAGATTGTATTTATGGTTTTTATTCCGCCATTCTGATTTGGTACAAATGGATCAATGAAGGCCACGACTACGGCGGTTATGATTCTCATTTTTTTGTTTGAGAGGAAATAAAAGTTAATTTTTATGGATACTAATGCTTGAAATATGTAAACTATGAATTTTCACACCACCACTCGCCTCTTTTAGAAATAACTAATAATTTTTTTAATTCAAAAATTCCCTCGCTTCCAATGTGAGGTTTACAAAAAATGCAATAAGCCATTTCGGACGTTTGAGTGGTTTGGAACAAATAAGGTAATCTTGGCAAATATAGGGCATGTTTAAACCTAGCAAACCAACCTTACAAAATAGCCCTCATTTGTCAGGTATATATGAATGTCTGTGTCAGCCTCCCAGCTCATTTGTTTAGCTTTTTGTGGTCATATACGAATTCTGCGCGTCAAATAACCTAGAAAGCAACAAATTTCAAACGATTTCTTAGGAGACAAAACTGTGAGTATAATTATGAGATTAATATTGCGTACTCCAATTACGTACTTGATGAATGCGAAACATATTTATGTTTCCTGTGCGCGTCACGTGCCGCTATTCTTCTTCGATCATGGAAAAGAATAAAGAAATTACCAGGTCGAAGAGATACAAACACGATAGCTAATTAAATAATCCCATCAATGAAATGATTTTTTATCATCACTATGTCGCCACCGTGCCACATGAGCCACTACATTTCCACGGGTGAAAGAAATGAAATGGCGCGTTTATAAAATATGAACTTTTTATGCTTTATTATTTTTCAGAATGAAAAGGTCGAACATGATCACGTCTTAAAGATGACAAACCCGTTTCTGTGACCTCTTCCGCAAAACCAATACAGGGTCCTGAAAATTGTATGCAGTTATTACACGTTGCATGACACGGTTTTCACTGTTTATACCTATGTAAACTTATGTCTCCGTTCTCCATTTCACCAAATTGCTCCGCAATTTCCATCTCACTTTTGATGCTTGAAATTTGTCTCTTGGAGTGCCATTGCAATACGTCTATTACTGAGCTGATAAATCGCCAGAAAAAAATCATTCAATTTTGCTATAAAGATGCACATATGGACGCATTCCCAGATTTGCTAATTATTCATGAACCAAACAAAGCATGAAATGAACGGTTCTCCCAAAAATAAAACTTGCCAGGAATGTAAGCGGAAATTAAATCAAGCTGCATATTTTGTCTACGGTTTACACATCTCAGTAACCACAAACACGCATATTTTAACAAATTGTTTAAAAAGTAGAACATAATTTCTGTGACAGGCCAACAATTTTAATAATGTCGTATTGAATAAATGTTTTACATTTTAGTTCCTATTTGAAATGTGTAAGTACGAGCTAACAATCAGTTTTCGAATTAATGTCTAAAGGAACAGTTTTATGTAATCTTGAGTACCTTCCTTCAGGATAACCATCGAAAGGCATGAAACAGCATACAAACTTTGTAAACGTAATTTTGAAACTTTTGAAACGAGCCGGGAAGGGTTATTAGACTTTTTGACGGAAAAAATATTTACTGCATTTTTTCTTGTGTAGCCTATGCTTTGGAATTTGCACTTGAAATATTGTACCACACCATTCTAGAATGCAATCGATAAAATTTGTATTACAGACAAAAAAAAATATTATGACTCGTACGTCGGCATTGTGCCAAACAATTAAATGTGTTCTGCTTTTATAACAACAAATGTGCTGCACACAAGAATTTAAATGACAACAATCTAGCTACTCACTCACTTACCAATTTTTTATAATGTTTATTTCTACTCGTTAGAATTTTTTATAAGTGCACAGGTGTGGATATTGTGGTAGAAACATTGTTGTGGCTATTACATTGTATGGCATCGTAAAGTAGGCACCTTATCGTCTTCCTCGAGGACTGGTATCTGCGAAGTTGCCTTGTTTGCCATCGGATCTCTTTCCATCTGATTTCTTCCCATGTACAAGGGTGTGTAAAATAACAAAAAATCCGTGGGTCTACTGTGTATGCATGTTAATTTTTCGACCAAAATATAGCGTTTGCCTTACTGCCATGTGTATTAAAATCGCAACAATGAACATGGCCCCCGAAAACTTCATTTTGACAGGTGCGCCGTTACGGAATTAGTAGATAATCGTGCTTGGTATGTGCGGACTGCTTGTTACTGTGGATGCTCTGCAACTGAGCCACATTTGTGAAGTTGGTGACGACAATGAAAGCTATTACATATCTACAAAGGGTGCCCATAGTTTATTCTGCCACCCACGCGCGATCCTTGCGTCGGACGGGTAAATATTGGCAGTGGCTTAATGTTTTGTATATCATTACAACCTACTTTACTAGGTGTTAGCCGAGTTTCAATAAAAGGTCTCAAAACCGCTAAAAATTGTACAAATGGGACGATTTTAAGGTGGACATCCACCATGATGTAGCGCCTTCACCCCCAATATGCCAGTATGCAGCCCCCAATTTCGAATCCAAGCACAAATGGACGCATTCTGTTTGTATTGAGTGAGGTAAGCATGAACCATTTTCACTCACCAGCAATTATTTTTATTTTCGGAAAACCACTTCCATTCATTTTTTTTAATTTGAAATCCATTTTTCTTACAATAATACCTTCGACTAAGATAGACGTACTGGTAAAGTTTGGAGCCGCTAGGTTCCCAATTATTGACGTCAGAGGTGAATACGTTTGCGAAAGTCGCCTCAGGGAATTGTCTGCAGTTCAAACAGCTTTAAAGCTAGATCCAAAATATTTTTTGCATTGACATCAGAAAGAGATTATCTAAGTTGTAATTTTTTCAGTTTTTTTTTTAATTTCGTCATAAAAACTATATACTCTCACTGTGCCCCACATAAATTTGAAACTTTGATGAGATCGGCCTAGGGTTTTTTGGCATGAAAAAAAATCTAAGTGGTACTTCTCTTTGTTTTTTTATATTTTTTTCAGTTTTGCTCGAAAAAATCGATTTGAAATGTCCGAACTTACACCTTACACACACGAGTTGCAGTACCGAAATGGACGAATAAAAACATTTTAAGGGCCGTATTTTCGTGTTCTGGCATTCGCATATTACAAATGTATTCATTATTATTAGTGGTCATGAAGTCATAGCATTCCCATTCAGTGATAGGCTAAAATACGACATCAACAAGGTTGATGATAACAATGAATACATTTGTAATATGCGAATGCCAGAACACGAAAATACGGCCCTTAAAATATTTTAATTCGTCCAATTCAGAACTGTTACTCCAAGTTGCAAAATCGGACATTTCAAGTCGATTTTTTAAAACAAACTTGGCAAAATTTAAAAAACGAAGAGAACTACTACTTCGATTTTTTATGCTAATTTTAGTGCAAGAAAGTTTGGGCAGCTATATTCAGAACTTTCTGCTGTAGAGCGGATCTGGCGTGACCACTTTTTCAGACATTTTGACCCGCTGTGCCCGTAAATGAGGCGTCAAAGGTCAAATCAAGTCACCAATGAGTTTATACATCTGTGTCCTTCCTTGGTGTAAAGAAGGCGAATGGTTTCCATCAAGCTCAGATATGACCTTCCGGGTGTGCCAATACCTGCTCATATCTGACAAAATGAAACGGATTCTTCATTCTAATAATTCCCATCATATTTTATAATAGATATGCATAACTGCGCTTATATAGAAGTCGTGGCCCAAGTTATCAAAATCATGTTGAATTTTTATGCATGTAGGTTTTACGTTTATCATTATTTGTTTGGTCACAATTGATGAACATTCATTGATTTAAATGTTTATTCTACTCTTGCATGTAGTTATTAGCTTGTAAATAAATAATTTTGAGTCTATAAAAATTGCCGTGCACAAACACTTAAAAATTTGTATTCAAGGACATAATTGTTTTAATACGTTAACGCTATAGTCTTATTGCTGTTCTATTTTTACCAATTTTACAAACATTATATATACTATACCGACAGATTGGTGTCAAACAAGTTTATTTCTTAGTTCACGTTCTACAGTCGTAATCATTTTGTGCCACAGGTAGTATTGTTCCGATGGTGTGTGAGGGCTGTTGTTGGGTAGATTAACGTTTTCCTAGTCTCGACGGTCCAGCATCACCGAAAGGGGGTGCTGGTTTTTTCTTAACGGCACGGGCCTACAGCATTGAATAAAGTTGCGAAATGAACTTTTACTTCAACTGACACCATTAAAAAACAAATTTCCTTAACTTACCGACATAAATAGGAGCAAAAAGACTAGCAGTAAAATTCCTGACGTGAGATTCATGATTAGGTACAGTAACGTTTTGGAAAAGTAAATTCTCGGCGACAATGACATGTGATGTGATCCGTGCAGTGCAGAAAGTGAGTACAGAAATATTTTAGCATCAACGTGAGTTAATGAATACATATATCGGATTACATTTTACTTCATGTCTACGTCCTCCTATTAATGTGTGCAAATGGAGTTATGTGACGTGTGTAAGTCCATAATAATCTTGAGCATGCAATACCTAGTAGTGGACCGTTTTGTTGATAATGAATTTTCCTTGTCCTTGTCCAATTGGCTCCTTTTCAAGATCGTCACGAATGACCCCAACGTCCACTTCCTCACCATCAAGAACAATGTTTCCAGTATGGAGTCCCCAATTACAATCCCAAGGCTGGTAAAAGTAAATTCTGGTTTCAATATGGAAACGAAGTAAACACAAAATACAGGCTAGCTGGCACGGGGACCTTCCGTTTTGACTTGGTTATGAGATCGGACCCATGCTCGGACGACCCGGCAACGTGACTCCAACAACAACACCGAATCATTGTTCCAGCATACCTTATGCTTTAATATTTTCAATACTTTTCACCCAATAGTAATAGAGTTACATGGACAAGCTCTGAAATTACATACATAGATCATGGAATGTAGTTAGTGCAATACTATTTAAATTACTTTAAACTTTACATTCGCAAACATGCAAGCTGATTTTTTAAATCCAGAAAGTAATATTTTTTACGATTTTAATTTCGTTACTCGGCAAAATTTTCCATGAAATTCTATTTATATTGGGTCGAAATTATTTAACTGGACAATGACTTGGTTTCGCTGTTAGTGTCACGATGCCAGATAGTCTGACCATGGCTCCCATTTCATCTCCAATGCGAAACGGGTGGTTCACGTGCCAGCTAGCCTGAATTGTGTGATTTACTTCGTTTCCATATGAATACTAGAATTTACTTTTACCATCCTTGGGTCAACCGCTCTCCCGTCCTGTGAGCAGTGTCAGCTTCTGTTGGGGTTAGATCTGGATAAAGAAATGCATGCACGGAAACGGCTTCTGTTCTCAAAGTGGAGCCGGCTGTCGTCAACAGTTTTTCCATAAGCCCATATCAGGGTCATTGTGTCATCCTGAATAATGAATCATGTCAAAACATTTCCGTGTGCATTTATTAGGTAAATGAATAAAAGTTATTTTGTACATTTAGTTATGCAGATCAAGATACGTTTTTACCCTTTTGGCACCATTGCTCACATTTGGAAAATACTGGACTGATAAAAAAAGATGTCGTCCTTTCTTGTTTTAGCATTTACATTTGGCGCTTGCTACGATTTGGTAGTTATTATTTTTAAATAAAATGAACGTCCTGAAGTTTCCTTTTTTTGCAATAAAAATATGGCTAAACAAATAAAATGTATTTGTAGCCGAAAAGCTTTTTATGCAATGAAAATTACTTTTTAAGGATACGAATTTTTTCCAGGCAACGTGATCAACGGATAAAAGATTTTATATAATTTTATTTTAACTTACATAACCTAACACAAATTTAATTGTTGGTATTGTTGGACAGTATTCTCAATGACAATAACGGTTTCGTGTGCTTCACCAAAGTATGTAGTTACTACAAATTTAATTATCACTATGAAATTAGGAAAAGTTTATTTAAATGTCTCGTCTAGTAATCCTGCGATATTATTGTAGTGGCCAATTGTTTATCTTACTTGCACATATCAAAAGCTGGTATTATCAATTTTGATTCAACAACCTTCCTCACGAGGACAGGAGTTTATACCCAACTTATATATTCAGTCTAATAATTACAAAATCACTTTCTCCAAAATTTAATTATTTAGATTTCACTCATGCATCTAGTACACAGGCATATCAAATTTGGGATAAATTTCGTTAAAAATAATATTTTAATATTTTTAATAATAATAATTTTAAATAAGTGAAATTTGAAACTTTTTTGTGCACATTTCACAATTTATACTTTCCTTTTTATGTCCGATCCGCAACTGTAAGTAGGTCGTTTATCGTTTTTCAGTATAAGTTTCTTCTCCATGAGCAGGTTCACCGCCGCCTTTCTTCTTTTTCTTTCCAACGGCCTAAAACCATGTATATAAAATACGGTTTAGCAACACTGTTAATATTTTTAAACTTTAAACAGTTCCTATATCGAACAACTTACCACTGAGGCTAGTAAAACCAGGAAAATCAGAATTATTGTTGCTGCGAATTTCATTTTGAGTTTTGCAAGTGAATCCGATATACAAAAGGTGTCGTCGTGTAGTGTAGCTAACTGCACACAATATCCAACACTAGCCCCTGAGTAGCTTGATGCGCATCATTTTTATAGCACAGACAATTATCTAACCTAATATTACAATTTAGTACAATATTTAGACGTGCATTTGTAAGTATTATTTTATTTTATGTTTCCTCGGTTGATTGCGTCGTTGTCTAGACTTCCTCCTCGTCAGCCATCGAGAAAAATGTGGAGATAACCAACGCTATCAACTGTAAGAAGAAAAATATAAAAGCACAATAACTAATTAACTATTGAGTAAACTAACCACGCAACGTATTCTTTGTGCGTTACCTTGTAGTGGAATGTTTTGTTGACAAGAAACTTTCCCTTTCCAATGCCCATCGGATTTTTCTCAAGTTCATTAAGAATGATGCCAACGTCCATTTCTTCATCTCCCACCGTGATTTTGCCGGTGTTCAGCCCCCAGTTTCGAATCCAAGCACAAATGGCCTCATTCTATAATTACAAAATTAGAATCAGTGCCTATTTATGGGTACCTAATTTCTCAAAACAACAACGGCCTATTTTGTATGTAATTACTTGTTCCGCAATCTGTCCCGAGATGAAATAACTAATCTCAGCTTTGATCAGATTTATTGCATATATCCATAAGACAACTCCAGGTGTGTTCCGAAATATTATGAGTGTCATGAAGACGGCATATCGAAGTAAGTTTCCTAGGTGAAGAAGCTTGAAGAGAGGATCAAATACTTCATTCACGGCAGCGTATGCATCCTTCAGTTTTCTGAACCGAATCCAATTTGCTTCCCTCCTTGCCTGTAACCGGTTTCGTTCTTCCATGTTATATCTGGATACATTTGGCGTGATTGCCTTCACTTCCCTCATGAAGGCTATCGTCAAAATGAACATGACTCCAATTACAAGTAGGACCAAGTCAAATATCATACCAACTTGAAGGTATGACGTTGCGTTTCGTACAATGACAAGTGTTCCCATCAAGGTTTTTATCAAGGTTCGGTTTTGCCCATATTCTTGCTTTAGAAGGAAGTATGTTTCGTTGCTCGGGTGTGACTTCCAAATGAACATGTCAAGGCTTAGTGAATAGGATGATTTTAAAACCAACTGCTCAAGGCTATTCACGTTTTTTCCGGCGAAGGCGTTCCCTCCGGCAGCTGCCACTGTTGATATTGCAAGTAGCGTGACAAGACCTAATTTCCAGGAAATTTTTCGCGGTTCATTATCGGTTGGGGGATGGTAGGTGTTCTCGTACTGTGACAAACAATCCAGCATTCTGTGTGTTTTTATCTTCTTGAAGCCCATCATATAGACAATGTAAAGTTTGGTGAGTAAGGAAGCCATATTAAATGCTACATCAACGTATGCGTTATATGCGCCGTTGGACAGTACGTCAATAAAGCCCAACTTTCCACGGCACAATGACTTAAATGATGATGTGGACGAAACAATTGCAAACGCGATCTTTGGAACAACGAATTTTAAGAAGCATGTCATTTTTAAAGCTCAATGCTAATACTATGGATATTATTATAAAGATATATACACAATGCCTACCTTTTGTAATTTGTCCAGGGTGTGCGAGTGCCACTTTCCACTTTCTACATCTGTCATTATACGGTTTCCGTTTACTCCAAATATATACATCATTTGGTAGTAATATCCAAGACATCCTGATGGTCCGGATGTGATTTCGACAGGATCTTCACCTCCGCCGTTACCAGCATCCCCAACGCCGCCAT